>BMAO01025204.1:0-62190 GCA_019973975.1 Trichonephila clavata
ACTGTTTTGTAGTGAAAAAAAAAGCATGGTTCGGAAATTATTTGATTCATCATGAAAGTGTATTTAAAAATACCAATAAACAATAATCATTCAATGACACTATTCTCGAAGATCTCTTTCAATTGACGATAAATAAACTTTCTTGCATAATCTTTACAACAGCAAAAAAGTGTTTAGTCAGTGGTAATGTCACAGCGGATAACAAAGGCAACCTATGAAGTGTGTTATATCATTGGTAATTGTATGAGACCATTTACTTAAGCAGAAATTGTGAGAGTGGTTCATAAATGCTTCCAATTTATAAAAATTCAGTGACAAAAATAAGAAAAATACATAAAAATAGTAATAACTAAATAATAATAATTATTAATTGCTAATAATAATATAACAATAACAACAATTTAAATACCTTAATTTTTTTAATCAATTTCTACATTTAAATCTTTTTATGTTATATTGGCCTAAAGCACCCCGCCCCCTCCATTAAACCTCATGTTGCTGTCTGCGTGAAATAGCTAACATATGTATGCGGCCGGCAGAAAAAAAGAGGTTGGTACCCTCTTTAGAGTGTGTATAACAGGGTCAGCAACCTTATGCTGTGTCAGCTGTGTTGTGCCAAACGAATGTACTAATATGATTCAGAGTGCCATACAGAGGTAATATTTAATTATTCTAAAATAAATGTTTATTGAGTGCAACTTTTCCATTATATAAATGTTTAACAAGTAAATGAATGCTCTCCTCACGTTATGGAATATATGTAATTATTGAACATATTTAAAACAGAAAAAGAAACCATTTATATTTGTGAACTTTCTTGTAACCTTTTCCTTAAAACCTAATTGAATAACTTTTAGGATTTAAGAATTCGTAAAAATAAATTATAATTCATTTGAATATCTGAAGCAAACTTTCAACACACACACTTTATGAATTTCTATTCAGCATACTAAATTCCACATATTGCGCAAAATCTTATCTGAAATATTCAATTAAAGTATTATAAAAATATTTACTTACGGTTTAAAATAAAGTGCTTCAAGTATTATATATATATATCGAAATTTCTTATAACTAAACAACGATGATATTCATAACATACATAAAATCTCATCAAAGCAATGCACATATAACATAAATTTCACAACTCTATTCACGGCGTTTATGAATAATGTAATTCTTATTAATGAATATAGATATATAGAATAAAGATTCTTTCAAAAGTTAGAAGTTTAAATTTTTATTGAGGGCGGGTGCAAGGCATTTAATACGAAATCTTTTTTGAAAAACTATTTACCAATAGCTTAATCAAAGAATGAATTGAAATGGAACACGATTTTAATCGTATTTGAGTTTGGAATATAATGCATTACATACCCCTACATATCTGTAATGTTATTATAAGAACGTGTTTGTTCTATGATGGAAAAAAAATATTTGACTAAAACTGAGGATAATTTTTTTAGGAAATAAAAACTATTCCAATGAAAACTCATCAAAACACTTTTTAAAATAAACTCACATTTATATCATCACAAGGTCCATTGATAGAAAATTCAAGTCCTTGACAATCCCATTTCGGCACGAAAGGCAATTTAAAATAATTAACATGATGTAATTAATTTTAAACAACGTGTTTGACATCTTAGCTCTCATTTTGATTAAATTCGAGCACGAATCATTACCACGAGTTTAATGACGATACATTACATTCAATTGCTAATTAATAGCAATGAAGTAATTTATGCAACCATTAAAGGAAGGAAGCTTTGATCATTTTTAAAGTTCTCGACATTACTGAAACCCTCTAGTGTTCTTAAACAAAGGAAAAGAATTAGAAATAGTTAGTAGTACGGATAAACATTCATTTCAATAAGAATTTCATCAAGAAGCTTGACATTCATAAATAATTGCTAACATTAGCTACTTATGTGAATAATGTCTTCTATTTGAAGCAGAATTTATCGTCTGCTTTGTTATTTACAGTAAAGCCTGTTTTTGTACTATAGATAGGGACCGCATAAATAAATCGCAAAAAAATATTTGAAATTTCTTACATTTAACAAACGACTTCATCGTTATACTAAAGAGAATTTTTTTCATGCGGGGGAGAGGGAGTCGCACTTAAAAATACGCCAATTGTATACAAAATTTATGTGAAAGTATTTTCATAACAAAATGAAAAATTAAATTACACAGGAAACATTTTAAAACATTTAGTTTCTCATTGTATACATGGAAAGTTTTCAAAATGCACTTTGCTACTCATCGTAATCCAAAGCTCTCATCTTCCTGTGATGAATAAGTTCAAAATCGCTTTCGTCACTTGAAGATACAATTTTAATTGATTCATTTTTTGGCATCATAAAGTAAATGGTAAGTTCTTGCGACGACGGCCAATTGGTCAGTTGCTTGTAAACGTCACGATAGCCAGAAATGTATGATCGAAGAATTTGTTGGAATTTCAAACTCCTTTGGAATTGGTTATTTTAAGAAAATACTTTTCCGATTTGTTGGAAAGCTGTATCCCTGCATATTTTATCCATCCTCAAAGAATTCGATTCTTCTTGTCCGTCTTCATACTCTATAAAATTATTGATAATGCCACCTTCATTGAAAATTTCGTCTTCGATCAAACATGGGCTGTTGCCGCGTTGAGGGAAAGCAACTGAACTGTACTGTCGGAGACTGTTTATAAGAAATGAACAGATGGCCTTGAAGTGTATATCTGTATATTACAGTTGCTTAATGTACACATGTACACACATGCAACCCTTGATTCGCGGTGGGGGGGGCAGGACTCTAGGGCCCAAGGCCTGATTTCGACAAGTACGCATTTACCCAATTTATAAAATATTAAAGGCAAAATCTGATTTTGTAAAAGGGGGGGGGAGTTCTGAAATTCTCTGATACGCCTCTGTACGTTGATAGAAAACCTTACAGCGGCACCTAAGCCGTTAAAATTCATGTTCCGCTTAAGAAAAGATCGCACAGAAAAATTGCACAAAAAGAAAATCGCATAAAAAAGTACCGCACAAAAGCATGTTCTACTGTATCTTACTTGTATCATGTTGAGATATTCTCTACCAGTTAATTTTCTAATCTATCCGGATCCCCACAAATCATTTTCATTTAATTACGTTATGCTGGAAAAAATTATAATAATGCCACCAAACTATTAAACAACTGAATTTGTTTTTCAATTTTTTTTAAAATGTGAAAAGAAATTTTATTTGAAACATCTAATGTTATATTATTTTTCAAGCACAATGTTATGTAACTATAACAAATGTAATGTATTTCCTTTCTTTGTTTTTATAGAAAAATTATAAAGTTATTCTCTTGTATATGGGTTTATATTATAACTTTGCTGTGTTATTATTCTGTGTAGGCTTTTTATTTTATGAAATTCTAGCGGTTAAGTCTCATTAAACTCAACGTATGATTATAATCACTTCCCTTTGAATTATCCTTTATTTGCATAAAAATTATGTCATTAATGACAAATTACTTTCATTTTAACCATAAATTTAATATTGATTTCAAGTTCAAATTTTTCTGAAATTGAGAAAGAAAAAACATATTAAGGAAAGATATTATTTGTGAATTAACATGGTTATAATTTTCAAAGTTAGTATTGTTTATGAACTTCATTTTATATTGAGTATATTTTCTAGAAGAGGTTTTTGACGGGAAAAGGGGTTAAGATTAAGTACTTTCGAGTATTATCATTTCAAATTTCAGAATTAATATGGTTCATAAATTTCACCAAAAATGGAATTGTTTTCTAATACTAGAATTTTTTTTTGAGGGAGAAGGAAAGGGAATAAACTACTAGAGTTAAAAAGTTCCCGGAATTGTTCCCTACATTCACACATGAGTCCGTTGGAGGAGAAATTTCTCTTTTGGGAGGTTGGCAACACTAATAAAGAAAACACACATCCATCTGGAATTCATTTCTGGTATTGTCGGCGTTAGCTGCAGAGGATTTCTGACAAAGCGAATTTTTCATTCGTGGGTTTTGAAATGCCGTCTTTGGAGTAGCGTGCAAGCATTCAAATTCTGCATTTTTCTGGAGAAATCACCTTTGCGACACTCGAGATGTTGAAGTTGAAACGCGTTTATATCCTTTCTACCCTGTGACCCAGCTAAAAGTGTGAAGGAACTAAATGATCAAACGACATTATGAATTCCAATTATTTTATTTATCACTATAAACAATTCAAACACAAATAACACTATAAATAAGATAATTCAATTCAGTAATAGAGCGAGAGAGAGAGATGAGATTCGCGTTTGGGGAGAATATGTTCAATACTGCCGCTCTTCTCTCTCTCTCTCTCTCTCCTTTATCATTACACAGAGCTTACGTATTTAATGACCGCACTATTATTTTACACTCGAAACATCAACTTAATTTAAGGTCACAGTATCTGAACTCATGCAGTCTTCTACTTAATTCAAGTTGACTTTAACACTTCAAGTTAGCTAATTTTATCACTTTCTTGTTATCTAAACTTCAGGTAGCTAATCTTATCACTATGTTGTTATCTAAACTTTTGGCTTCCTTACTTTTTGTTTACGAATACACTTCACTGCCAATTCATTTAATTTCTAATCTACTCACAATTCACTAACTTTCAAACTAGCAAAGGAAGAATATATATATTAAACTTGATTTGCATAGCAAATATTCTTCTTTTAGGAGATGTTTGGTAAAAATTGCTGGCCCAAAAAATACCCAAAAGAAGTTAGTTGATGGTCGTGTATAGATCCGTCAAAAAGTGAGCATACGAAAACGATATAAATGCCATGGGGAAGTTTTTCGTTCCATAAGCGTTTTCGCGAAGGTCACACAAACATCGTAGATGACCTACGGACTGGGTGCATCTCTTCCACCACAGATGAAAATGTTGAGCGCATTCGAGAATCGTGTTTACGAACAGATGAATAACCATTAATGCATTGCCACCGAATTTGGAATTTCACATGACAGCATTCAAAGTATTCTTGATGATGATTGAAAATGGACAAAATCGTGTTTGTTAGCACGTTTCCAAAAATTGTTATCACCCGAGCAAAAAGAAATACGAATGAACATGTCTAGAGATTTGATATCTGATGAAAATGACAGTTTCTTGAAGAAAATCTTAACAGGTGATTAGACATGATGCTTTTTTAACAATCCTCAGACAAAACGTCAGTCAAGTGAATGGAAAGAAATATACTTCCCTTGGACAAAAGTAGAAGAAAAAATACAACGAATAACTGAAAGGCATTAAAAAAAAGGATTCCAGGAAAGCTTTGAACAATTATTCGACGCTGGGATAATTGTATGAATGCAGCAGGATAGTACTTTGAATAATAAGCTTTAGAATGCATAGTACCTTTTCTTGACCCTTTTGAAAATCGAATTTTCAAAAACATTTTATGAAATTAATATAGATTGTTACCTCGTCGAAATCTGACAATAATTACGCACTTATCACTAAAAAAATGCAAGTATCAAAAAATACTTCACGCTTAGAAAAATGTAAAGAAACAGATCTTTCGTTAGATTCTGTTCGGAATTTTTGGTTTTATTTGCTTCATCAGTATCTTGCCCTTAGAAGCAACACGAGGTCTTTTGGCGACTCACCTCGAATATTAAATCCCGGGCAAGTGATGAGGTTGACAACCCAATTTACAGTTTAGAATTACTGACCCAAAATATCAGTATCTTACAAAACAACAATTGATATTGGTCTAAAATGAAGCAACATTGATATCTGCTGATGGACTAGCTAATCACCTAGATATTATGAAAATTCCGGGTTTTTTAAAAAAATATTTTTTGTTATTTCTGATTTTCATGTATGATTAAACGGGAGGGAAATTGTATATCTCACTCACAAAAAAGGCTCTTAAGATACTGAGAATGAGAAAACTAACATGAAGGAACATTTATGGAAAAAGAAACCTCAATATAGGAAACGGATACATTAAGTGTAAAAAGATTTATTTTAATGCAAAAAATTACAATTAATCTTTAAACTTGATTTTCTCAGTTTCTAAATTCCCGCTTTCCCTCAAGATTTAAAAAAAGTATTGGTTGCAGAGCTACGATATTTTATATATTGTACTTGTAGATTTGCATTCTGTATGCCTCAATTTTTGGGACGGGATCAATAGAATTTATTTGTAAAGTGATAAATACTAAGAAAATAGTGATTTTAATTTTTAAAAAAAATTTAATTTAAAAAATACTAAAATATGATTTAAATTTAAATTGGAGGTATACAGAATACAGGCATTCTTAAGCTTTCATTTTATATAAAAATATAGGATCTACCTTTAGTCTTTCAAAAGTGATCTAGTTGGTAATAGGAAGAAAACTATTTAGTTTTTATTATTTCTGTATTCGCACTTTATGCTATTTTAAAAAATACAATAATTCTATTGCAAAATTTTTCTTTACTTTTAACTTTGTACTTTGCTGCGCAAACTGTAAGAAACTCATATTAAAAGGAGAAGAATTTACTGGTTATATGAGGAATTGGAAAAAGTACGTCAAAATGTGCAATATCAAGCCTTTCCGCAGGTACTATCCCCCCTTAAATTCTAGTTCTATATTTTAACAATTTGTAACTGACGTATTCGCGGAGCTTTCTGACCCTACCATGTATTATCACGATTAAACACAAGCCGTGATTCTCTCATAGAAAATTATTTTTAATTTGAGAGGAAGTTTTCATCACAACAATCTTTGTTAGTAATTAATTATGCTTCTTCATTTGAGGATAAACATTTATTTTCTATAAAGTAAAGCCAAGACAAGCACCATAAATAAGCTGGAATAATAGAAGCTAAAGACAGCAGAATTTTACGTATAAATTCTTGCAACAGATTTAAAATTTTCAATAAATATTTCTTACGCTTGTGAATATAGTTAAAATGTCTTTTTAAAAAAGCGGAAAACATGATGGTGAAACATAAAAAAAACGCTTAAAATATTTATATGTGAATCAATAAACACAGAAATATAAAAGAGGTAAAAAAAGAGAAAAAAAAACACTGATCTTTCGAATCTTGTGAAAGAAAATGTTGGAAGTGAGTTATATTACCTAAAATACTTTTATACTCAATTTGAGCAAAAAGTAATCAATAGTTGCTTAGAAATCCCTAACGAGTTATCTCATTGTGACGAATTATCTAATTATCACCAGAGGGCATTAGAATGCTTATGTAGAGTAGAAAATTTTTTGTTGTTTCTATTTGTTTTACTATTGAATGTAACACTACTCGTTTTGAAGGTTTATATGTCACATAATGCTGGCTTAAATTAAAGGCTGAGTTTTTCGTTTTTAATGAATTTGCCTTCATGCTTTATATTAACTATTCACTTAAACACAATGTTTGTCGGTCCGAAATTATACCTCAGCCGATAAAACATTACTTGTTAGGAATGTTAAACAGGTACATTCGAAGTGGAACAATCATCCTGTTGTCTATAAATTTCCTTAATATATCAATAAAACTAAAAATACTTGCTCTTGCAATCTTTTTTTCGAAATGATCAGGTATCGAAGGATTAAAATGTTATATGCCTATCATGCTGCAACGGGTCTATATATTCACGTTTTTCCTACTAATAGTCCTCTTGGGGAAAAATGGGTCTTTAAAATTTATCCCATTGAAAACTTTCCTCCTCCGAAGAAGAAGTGATAATGTAAATAAGACTTGTAATAAAGATTAATCTTTCGAGTTACAGGAGAGAGAGGTTAAACTATACTGATGGTTAGCAGTGATTGATTAACGTAAAACTAGGCAAGAACAACTCGTAGCTAATTGAATAATTCAATATTGACGATTTGGTCAGTTAAGTGTTAAATTAGATTAGAACGATATGAATTAGAAGGTATATTGCCTAGACGTAAGTGATCCGCGAATTACTGCCAATAATTCTATTATCTCGTCTACCACGATGTTGCTTCACATATTTAGGTGATTGGAGAATTTCTTAAATTAGGTTAATTGAATTTTTGTCGTTGTTGATTACTGTGAATAAATAGAGTTTTTTTAATATGGCTTTAATCTTCATTCCGACCTCTCACACAATGGATGGAACGGGCCATCCATTGCAATGCGTAATTTTAGGCATTAAAAAACACCTCTAAATCTAAGCAGGTGGGCTAGGTTGATATAAATCTACTACACGACTTAATGTTGAAAAATTTCAGTAGTAACTACTTCGAGCTATGTTTAAATGAAAAGACTGACACTTATTCTGAGAAAAAATTTCGAACATTTACATTATGGGGTCTCAGGGGTGTTAACTTTTTCTAGAGGGGCTGAAAATATACACAATATTCAAAACATATAACTCTTCGAAATTAAAAATTAAATAATTCGAATCGTTTACACATTATTTATAAAGGAATGGGCTTCATAAAAGTGTCAAATGTTTCAATATAATTCATAATTTAAATAATTATAAGCATATGAAATAAGAAATATTAATTAGTTTTACGTTGCGCATGCTATATTTCAAAAATAGTACTTTAATTACTAGCAATAAGTGTATTTATAAGTTATAGATCTTTATTACGCCGCAGTAATTTTAAATAAATAGAATTATAAATTATACTTTTTTAAAAAATAAAAAAATTAACTTTTCAAATTTTTAAAACTTTTTTTCAATATTTTCAAATATTTTGAAATACAAAATATATATTATTCTTAAAATTACAAGGGTTTAAGAGTTTAATACATTTTATAATTCTATAAGTTTTATGCATCAAAGGCTATTTTTTTAGAAAATAGCGTGCTCAACGCAAAAATTACTTATTACAAAATTATTTCTATTTGCATATGCTTGTAATTTTTTAAATTATGATTATATTTCAAACATTTTGTACTTTTTTGAGACCATAATTCTTTGTAAATAATGTGTAAATGATTCGAATTATTTTAAATTAAATTTAAAAGAAGTATACCTGTTTGAAAATTGGTTTTTTTCCCCCCCTCGAGACAAAAATTAACACCCTGAGACTATACTAAGCAAATATTTTCGAGATTAACTTGATTTAAGGACCATGAATTCCCATTATTCGTACAAGACAACCCATGGCGAAATTGAGGATCAACCTGCCAATTTAAAAGTCCATTACTATCCTAAAAGTTTTATTTTATACTTATTAAGCTAATAGAAATATCAAGGTGGAAACATTACATGGACTGTTAAGCACTGTAACGCTTAAAATTGTTTATATTATTATTGGCACACTAGACGCGGTTGCGTGGCAGGAGCGGACACATAACATTTCGTGGCTTGAGCGGACACATTTCCCCCCCATCTTAGAACAGATTCGATTACCGAATTACAAGGATAAATACATTTTTGCCAATCCAATTTAATTACTTGCATTAAATTATTAAGATGTTATAGTGCGAATACATTTTAAACATAGCGAAATGTAATAGAAATAGCAACTTTCAGAGAAATATTTAAAAATTAATAGTAAGTAACAATATAATGAAAGGTATGAACGAATTTCAGGAATTTTGTGGAAAACTGTATTTTAGAGTCAAATAAATATTAGAACAAGTGCAATAGCCATACAATTAATTAGTTTCATGAAAGGAAGTAAAAATAAATACTAGAAGTAAAATACGCAAAATGCAAGTAGATAAAAGAAAAATAAATTCAAGTAAATAAATACTAACTAACCTTGCATGTTGTAACCTAACAATGCAAGTAGATAAAAGAAAAATAAAGACAAGTAAATAAATACTAACTAACCTTGCATCTTGCGTATTTTACTTTTAATATTTATTTTTACTTCCTTTCATGAAACTAATTAATTGTATGGCTATTGCACTTGTTCTAACATTTATTTGACTCTAAAATACAGTTTTCCACAGAACTCCTGAAATTCGTTCATGCCTTTCATTATATTGTTTTGCTTACTATTAATTTTTAAATATTTCTCTGAAAGTTGTTATTTCTATTACATTTCGCTATGTTTAAAATGTATTCGCACTATAACATCTTAATAATTTAATGCAAGTAATTAAATTTGATTGGCAAAAATGTATTTATCCTTGTAATTCGGTAATCGAATCTGTTCTAAGATGGGGGGGAAAATGTGTCCGCTCAAGCCACGAAATGTTATGTGTCCGCTTCTGCCATGTCCGCTCCTGCCACGCCACCCTAGACGCGAGCTTAATGTTCAGTTTCTTTTAAAGCTTATTTTCAAGCCTATTAGTGATTCTACTTCCTTGTGGATATTTTTGAACAAAATTACCATGATTACAATACAATATTTATTTGATGTGTATCTTATGATTGCTTTTCGAATATATTTTCGAACCAATTTGTTTCTATTTTATTCCAATAAAACTGCTTGATAAATAAGTTGGCAACTTAAATGCTTTCAGTCAGCTATTACAAGAACATGCTTGGATAAATCTTAACGACAGTATTTATTCGAATCTAAGCTGCACCCAAAACTCACAACACATTTTTCTGAAAAAATAAAAAAAATAGCTTAAAATGTTTTATTGATATCTGATATTTATTAAATTTAAAAAAAAATAAACGAGAACTAATAAGAAGTGAACAATTTCCGTCAAATCCGGCATATAACGCACGGCATATAACGGTGCGCGTGATACACCGGGAATAAAAACGATAGCTTCAAAAGTAAAAAAAAAAGACGTGCATAAAAAAAACTTAAGCTTCTATAAAAACAGAATACTATTTATTCAAAAGAAATGTTATACTTTATGAACTTAAAGGACTGTTTTTCTAGAAATATACTATTTTTCAAAATCCTGAGATAATACCTAGGATAAATGGTTTTAAAAAATAATAAAGAGGTGGGAGGCCCCTGACCCCCCCCCATGGTGTTTTCCCTCAAAATTCGGATGGAACTGAGTGAAATCGTACTAACACCTGTAGTAGTCGGTTGTTCTTTCATATTTCTATGAGATTTTTTATACTTTGGATTTTTTATATTTTGGATTTATATACTTTAAATTTCTATTTATTTTATTTTGGTCTTTCCTACCGAGTTGCAAAGGGGAAGGTTGGCGCCTTCAAATTAGTTTAACCCCACTTATTCGGTCCTAAGTCCTAAATTGCATTTTGACTCGCTAGGTTCTTATTTATATTTCATTAGATTTGATCTTAATTTTTTTTTTCCCTGTTATGTTCTATTTTATATATAAAATTTTTTCCATATATATATATATATATATATATATATATATATATATATATATATATACATACATAATACATATATATACACATATATAATACATACATATATATATACACTGGTGTCCAAAAGTTAAGCATAAATCGTAAAATGCGAAAAACATGGAGTAAATATTCGTAAAATTATTCCAAATTTCTTGCGGATATTAATTGGGTGAAGAAGAAACATTGGGTTTATGCACAACTTTTCAGTCGACTACGTCCTGCGTGAAACGCCGGCGCATGTAGGAATGCGGAGAAACCGATTCATGCAGCATAGGAATTCAGACAAGTTTCGTGCAAATGAACGTTGTTAACCATCAAACAAGGTGAATGACGGCACAAAGACGCGAATTGGACATGTTTACGAAAGGAAGAATCGTTGGAATGATGGAATCCTCACGATCACAAACCGAAGTGTCTCGAATTCTGAATGTGGACCAGTCTGTGATCTCAAGACTGTGGCAGAGGTTTCAAAAAACGGGAGATGTTACCCGACAACCAGTCTCAGGTCGACTAGAGTCACAACCCCTCGCCAAGACCGATATCTGGTAGTAAGTGCGTGACGTCAGAGAGGCAGTACTGCCTGAGCACTGGGTTCGGCGCTCACAGTCGCCCCAGTAATACGAATTTCGAGACAAACTGTTTACTGGAGACTCAATCATGCTAGCCTGTATGCTAGAAGACCAGCAGTTTGCATTCCCCTCACGTCTGCGCATAAACGAGCTCGTTTTTTTTAAACATTTATAAACCCCGTGCACCACGCAATGTATAACATGGGGGCCTACAACACAGACAGAAGAAAGGATTACAACACAAACATCCATGCCTTCTCCGGGATTCGAACCCAGTACCTACGGCACCGCAGTCAGCTTCACTGACCACTATACCGGATGGGCGGCAATCGCGCTCGTTTGAACTGGAGTTTGAAATACCAACATTGGAGTGTGGGAGAGTGGGCCAATGTTATGGTCAGTGACGAGTCCCGGTTTAGTCTGAGTAGTGATTATCGGCAGGGTAACGATATGGAGAGAACGTGGAACACGTTTTGAACCAAGATACACTACGGAAAAACGTCATTTTCCATCAAGGGAAGTAATGGTATGGGCAGGCATCATGATGGACGGCCACACAGACCTCCATTTCTTTGACACGGGTCTGTGACTACTCAAAGACACAGAGACGAAGTTCTACATGTTCCTGTAAAGTTACATTAAATAACCGACAAAGAATTTCCAAGCTTTTCTTTAATTACTTAATTACGGTGTTAACCGGTGCTTCGGAAAGTAGTACAGAAAAAGAGATCTTTTTTTATACACTCTGAAACTAATAAACATTGATTGCTGAGCGACCAAATTAATGAAAGAAAAAAAAAACTAATTCTTTATTTAAGATAAACTGTGATGTCACCAGAGCTGTGTGTTAGCTTTTTGTAAACTTAATATCTTTCTAGAAACAATTTTTTACTTGGAACTTTTTTTTTTTGATTCCTTCAGGAACTACTTAAGAGAGAAATAAATTATAAAAGTTTATAAGAAATTTTTTTGTGCCTATTTGCATGCTTATTGAAATCTCTTTGATTTTTGTAATGCTTTGAAACTCTCAGATTTCTTTGAAAAGACAGTACTTCGAAATGTATGAATCAAAAATTAAGGTTTCCGCGTGACTACACTTTAAAAAATTAATTAAAAATACAGATTTGCACTTACGGTTTTTTTACACTCTGATGGGAAAAAATCCCTACACCAAGGAAACATTATTGTACAGTAATGAAAGTTGGACAATACAATAGTCTAGTTAACATTTTTAATTGATTGAATTTTCAAGATCACAGGTAAATTTAAGCACAAGAAAATGCATTTCAAATGTGAAATGCTGTTACATTAATAACCGATTTAACCTCCAGAATTTTCAATGAAAGCGTGGATGCATTGTTTCACACAGTTGACGAATGTTACTTTGTGGTATGGGGTTCCATGCGTGTTGTAGTTTTTTGTCTATATTGGGACGGTCAGTGCTGGTTGTAGATGATGCTTTAGTTGTCATTCAATTAGCCCTAAATGCTCAATTGGAGACAGATCTGGGGATTTCACAGGTCAAGGTAGCATGTAAACTCTCTATGGAGCACTCTGCGTTACAACAGTGGTGTAAGGGTTAGCGCTATCCTGTTAGAAAACTCTCCCTTGAATGTTGTTCATTAATGGCAGAACTATAGATTGAATTACCAAACTGACGTACAAATTTGCTGTGAGTATGTATGAGATAACCACGAGAGTGCTCCTGATGTCATAGGAAATTGCTTCGGAGATCATGACTCCAGGTGTAGGTCCATTGCGTCTAGGCCACTGACAATTTACTTACAAATGTTTCCCTGGCTTCCATCTGACCAAAAACACGGCTATCACAGGCACCAAGGCAGAACCTACCTTCATCAGAAAACACAACAGAAATGAGTTCTGGCTTGACGTTATTGGCGTCGCAAGCTTCAATGGCTTGGAGCCAGTGTAATATACACTACAGGACGTCTGGCTCAGTGTTGTACTTGATATAACTGATTTCTAACAGTTCGATGTGTCACTGTGGTACAAAGTGCAGTTCAAATTTCTATCGCATACTCAGTGCGATGCGCCACAGCCGAAAGGCGAACATGGCAGTCTTCCCTCTCAGAAGTGCCCCGTAGCCTTTCGGAACCCCGTATTTTTGAGGCAGTACTATCCCTTGACCACTACTCCCGAAAATCATGTTCAGTGGATACATTCCGCGCGGCCAAGTCTTTCTGCAATAACGCAGAAAGAAAATCTATGTTATCCTAGCCCTATTACACGACTTCGTTCAAACTCGGCGAGCTGTTGATAATGGCTACTTCGTCTTTTTAAAGGCATTTTTGGCTAACATCAACTCAATACGTCAAATGTGACAGAGAAATAACGCTCACGAACTTTACAGCACGCATTTAAAGTAACCCTAATTTGCAAGTTCTTAGTGCCGCTACTAGCAATAAAGCGCAAGCGTAAAATTTGAGAATTGATGTCATCTTTCAGATGTCGTGGATATGCTGGATGGAGCACTTAGCCCGGTCGGGCTGTAATCTCTTATTGGTTAATTTTTGATGCCTTTTAAAACGTTTTACTATTTTCCCAGTGTAATTAAAATATAAAAATTAACAAAATATTACTTTAAGACTATTAGAAAAATAAGTTAAAATGAGAAAATAGCTCTTTTAAGAGTTCAAAAACATAGAATTTACAGATCTAGAAGTGGGCGGAGCTTGCCTAGCCAATCCGGATGCAGCAAAAATTGAAGGTCAGAGAATAGGAGAAATTATCATAAAATAGGTTCTGAAAATCAGAACGCGAGAGGAATCAATGTGATTGGCCGAGGGAAAGGTACGGCTAATGGGGTATATGTAGATCTTAGGAATTAAGTATCCAATCAGAGAAGGTCTGCAGTTCAACAGTGTTGAACAGCGAAGAAATTAAAATTTGTTTCAGATGTATAAATACGCCTACTAAATTTCGTTTATCTTACACGATTCTTTATTGGTGTTTGGAGATATAGGCGATTGGTATCCGCCTATAAGGTACCTCGCTTAAAAGAGATACCAGATTCCGGGGAATGTACTAGGTATGCAATGGCAAAACACCAATTCGCAGTCCATTAGAAATAAAAATAAATATACAGTTGTAATGAAAATCTGAAAGGCAATTCTCTTAAAATAATATTTCACTAACTTAATTTTTTCCTTCAGTATCGAAGAAAATAAATAAACCTCTTACATGTTTATTTTTAACAAAGAAGAAAAAAATTTAAAAAAAAGAAAGAAAAAATACTGATTATTATATATAGTAAACATATTAATTAAATTATCATACTTTTATTACCTTCAAAAATACTTTCACATTTTCTTTTGAATTTCTTATGTTAATTTCTTTTTATATATATAGTACCAAATTTAACAAACATAAAGCACTAAAAGTATCAAAATATTTTTTTTCCTCACGCAAGAGAATAAATGTCAATATTTAATCACTACAAAAGAAGGGATTAATTCATTTAAGAAAATTGCTGAAAAAGATAAAATTTATAATCTTAAAAATATGTTTAAAAAAACAAAAGGTAGAGTTCAGGAATAAATTTACTTTTCTCAAATTTTTATTCTTATTTCTATTATGTTGTCTTTCACTCTTTTAGGTTTAATTCTAACATATCTTTTATTGTCCAGGGGGCATTTCTAATTTATTAGATTTCAATGGTTGGGATTGACTTATCGAAAGTGTTAATATTTGATCCCTTACTAAGTGTCCTAAATTTTTAAAACTTGATAATATTATTTTTTTTTGAATCTGTAGAATCAGTTGAAATAAATTCTAAATTGTTATTTTAAATTCTGGAGGGCCTTTGTTTTTAAAAATTAACGGAAATATTTTCGAATTTCAATAAATGTTGTACATTAGATATTTTTTTATTACAATTAACACTAAAAAAGAATACATTTAAATGTTACTAGCAGAGTTTGAGTAAAATTTCCTTCTAAGTTTAAATTTTCAATAGATTTTTTACTCTTTCTCTCTCATCTTCAGCGCATAAATTCTTTTTAAGGTATTCGACTATCCTGCAATTATGAATTTTTTCAAAAATTGACAATTTTTTATGATTTTATTATATAGACCATTTTATATAAGCTTTATAAAAATACCAATTTATTACTTTACGTACACTAGAACAAAAACTGCAAGTGTTTTATTAAAAGCAGATGCCATTACTTTAAGCAAAATGTCATACTTTAAAACACGTTTTACTCGAAATGTGTGTTTTTTTTTAAATGCTCAAACGGCGACAGCGATTGCTAAAAAGTTTTGAAAATAATGAACTGAAATTTTTTGAGTATGTTCTGTGTAATAGTAGAAGTATTTTAACCTTCAGATTTATCAATCAATGTTTTAATACAAAATTTACAGTCCCTTATGATGATATAATCACTGTTATTTTAAGCAATTTCATATAACTAAGATAAAGTGCTCTAGTTTTTGTAAAACTTAAGATACCTCCTATCCTGAAGGTCATTTCAAAAATGAATAACATTACAACACATCAGAATTGAAACATTGAAAATTTATTCATAAACTTTTGGTACAGTATGAGCAAAGTTTATGTTATTTTTTTTGTAAATATTTACCTATTTTTTCCCCATTTTAGAAATAATAATTCCCATTTATCTTCTCAATTTTAGCATATTTTTCTTAAAATGTACTAAACGTATTAAAAAGCCACAAAAAAAAAATCCCCATATCTCGATTTCTTGAAAAAAAAAGAGTTGTCGCAAGTAGCCGGATACCTTGAGAGTTTTTAATTTTCGTCCTTCATATTTTTCTATGAACAGTCACGAAATTTGGACATAATTACCAAATTTTTTCAACAAAGCTAATGCATTTTCTAAGCAAAGTTTAGTTAAGAACGCAGACAGAATGCGCATTAAATATTTTAGGTACCTCTTTCCATTTAAGTATTTATTTGATTAGAAATTCTACAGAGTAAAACTAAATTCAAAATCACGTTCTTCAGAAGCGTGTTTCCTGTTTTATTTGAAACTACAGTTTTGGTCATTAAAGTTTCTTAATACGAACATGGCTTTTTCCGACTCACGGTGAAGTTTACTTTCTCTGATTAAGGAAAACTTTTATTTAGATTTTTTAGTTCGCACACACAGTTTTACTGTCAATAATATTATTATTTTGGAGATAAGTTATTTATGAAATGTAAAAAGTTTTTTATTACTAATGTTGGTAATTAAATAATATAAAAGTACGTTTTAGGTTTTACTCAAGTATGGTTTTTTTTAATAATGTTCATAGAGTACAATTTACTTCTTTTGAGATTAATTATTTTCTGTTTCATAAGATTGATGCCATATTAAAATAATGCATTGAAAGGAACATACAAATAATGTTCTTTAACACATATTAAAATTCTCTGGCTACAATGTGTTGTTTCACTAACGCCACTTTATCAACGATGTCAGATTGAGGTCCACGAAATTCATCGTGGCAAGGGGCTAGAATAAGTGTCCTGTTTTGGTTGTAGCCTTGAGCATCCGGCAATTGACAGTACGTTTGGGCTCCATTCCATCCCAATTTTGAGGGAGAACCTCCTAGGAAGGGAGTTTGAAGACTTTCCAATTCTCCTCCCCTATCTCCAACCTATAAAAAAATTGTTCAGCTTGACGAATATTCATTGTCGTGAATCATCGCCTCGAGCTTTCTCCACTTGAATTATTTAAATTTTTATTTCTGTTTCTCCGTTGTGTGGCAAAGCATTTTGTATGGAGAGAAATTTAGTCAGTTGTCAATAAAGCTGCAATTTGTATCCTACGGAATTCTTGAGCTCGTTATTTACGTCTGGTTTTTATTCTTTGAACCTTTTATATGAATTGATAAAATAATTTAAATAAGATGAATTTTTCTATGAGCTAGATGAAGCAAAGAACTCTTAAAATCCTCTCGGTCTGATGTAAATTGAGGTAAGCCTGAATATTCCATTATTCGAAGTTTAGGCTTGAGACATAATTATTGACATTCATATAGTATTCAATTTGGGGATTAGTTGAATGCTTATTAACGTTACATTTCGAAGCAACTTTAGTTCTGTTGTCAATGAACCAAGTAATTTTGAACCACGCTCGAATGACGAAGACAGCAGACTTTTACCCCAATCCTTTAAGAAACCCCTCAAAATAGACTTTGATTCTCCAAGAATAAAACATCCACACAATCGCAAGACTAAGAATTCATCACTGCAAGGGAATTAAAACCCGTTTTGTTGAAACAAGATCATGTATAAAGTAAAATCCAACCATTCACATCAAAACATATCTTCGAGTGCTCAGCTTTCTCCCCAAGAGCACTGAAGTTTGGTCTAATTCCACTCATAGACCAATTGCAGATCTTCAACAGCCAGGAAACTCCGGAATCCGTCGCTGCAAAGTTGTCGCTACCTTCGGTCTAGTGTTCGTATACCACTTTTCTTTGCCAATTCCATGGATGCGAGAATATTAAGAACAGCAACTGAGTTGGAATTTCATTTCCCCCTTTTACACCGTGATTTTGAGACTTGACAAATTCAACGTGCATAATCCTCTCTACAGTGGCGTAACGTGCACCTCCGCAACCCTCTCGAAGCGAGGGAGGGGCAGGACTCTAGGTGGTCCACCGCCTGACTGATGTCAAGTACGTATTCAATAAATTTATCAAAAATTAAAATCAAAGACTGACTTTGCAAGAGGGTCTAATATTCTTCGTTATGGGGGTCTAATATTCTTCGTTACTTCTCTATAACGTGAATCTTTAGTGTGGCGCCATGTCCTCAACCTACGACCGGATTGAAACCACACAAGCATAAGTCCTTGACCTTGACTGTAGGTTGTCACTACATTTCAAACTGAAGAACAGATGAACATGATCATATATAAGGAATTTTCTTCAAAGCCTGCAAAATGTTTTGCGCTGCTTCATATATACAAATCTGAATTCCCTTCTTAAAAAATGAAATATTTTAACCACAATACTAATTAAAGTATTGGTAAGAAAAACCATTAAATTATTTTTGATTTAATACAGTAGAACGTCGTTTATCCGAACGTTTATTAACCGGAGCGTCAAATATCCGGACCAAAGTCTGGATACGTTTTCGATCAATGCAATGCTCAACAGTTGTTTCACCTGTGGCCAAAGGTGAGAAGAAAATCCAAGGTGAGGGATATTTAGGGAATTTCAGTTGTGTGTGATTTGGTAAACATCTGAGCGGAATATTAGCTCAGTTTGATTCCAAGTGAGGGGGTGTATACGTTCTCTTTTGTTGAGTTGTGAATTGTTATGGCTTTGAATTTAAAACGGAAGCGCAACATCTTGAACACAGAGACAAAACCTGAAATATTGAACCGTCTCGCGAAGAGTGAAAGTGGAGTGTCTCTAGCACAGTTTTATAATGTTGGAAAGGCAGCAACTTCTGACATAAAAAAAAGCCGAGACACCATTTTAAATTTTGCGTCAAAACATGTCTCTGAACATGGTGCGAAAATAAGGAAAACCATGAGGGAAGCAACCGAAGAAGAATGTGGATTTCAAGTGCTAAATGATGACGAGATTGTAACTTCCGTGCAAGAATCCGACTCTGTCGATGATGAAACGGATGAAGATGAGGACAGCGACAACGAAAGTAGCAAGGTTCTATCAAATTCTGATGCGTTTGCTGCGTTAGAGATGGCTATGGAGTGGTACGAACAACACTCAGGGTGCTGTCCAACGCGACTACTGCTGCTCAAGAGAATCAGAGACCTTTCAGTGAAAAAAAACGAAGTACAAAGCGCTGTACAATGGTATATTGGTACAGCAAAAAACAAGTGATTATTTTCCAGAAATAAAGGTAAAATTGTGACATTTTGAACCTATTTTGCTTTTTCTTCAAGCACGTTTCTCGCATGTGATGATTTTCAATATTCGTATAGGGTCCAGTTTCATGTACTGCATGGATCGCATTCGGATTTCGGTTATCCGAATAATCACATGTCCGAACGGTGTCCGGTCCCAATTGATTAGGATAAACGACGTTCTACTGTAGTTCATAAGTTGATAGAAAAAGTAGCTATTTTCAATAGCTTTATTCAATTCATGCATTTTTATGAAATTTCGGAAAAAAGGATTTGGCAAATGAAGTGTATTACCAAAGTTTGCGATGAAGTAATTGTAGTATTCCATTGATCCCTTTGATATTCTATGTCTAAAATCATTTTCATCAATTTATTAGAAACTTGGAAAGTTATCAACACATTGAATTGATATTTGAATAAGAATTCCAAGCAAATCAAATTGTAAAGCAGAAATACAATAAATAAAAATTGAGTGCCTATAATTTTGAAGAGTTCTATAGGCAATTATAAATTGTTTTTGTATTCTTAGTCTCATTTGAAATAATTTCTAACTGTTTATAATATATTCAAGCTAGGAAAGCAATTATTTTAGAGTTTTTCTATATAAATGTTATTCAAATCACAGTAAACGACTTTATAGTTTCATTTTTGGAAAGAATCAAATATGTTAAGAAATTTGAAATAGTGATAATAATTTTAGGAAATATTTTATAATGTATATTTTATAAGAATACCATAATACACCTTATAAAAACTTAATGCAAAAATGTTTGTCAAAATGTTTAACATTTTAAGAAACTTTGAAAAAAAGTGTAAAGAGCAGAAAGTGTTCTTGAAATTTTTTTTATTTCTAATGAGCCTCGGATTGGTGTTTTACCATTGCAGACCTAGTACATTCTCCGGGAGCTGGTATCCCTTTTTAGTGCGGCGCCTTATAGGCGGATACCAATCACCGCATGTAATTTTGACACCCAGTTTCCTCCACAGATGGAGGCACCTGAGCTCTGACAATGCGAACCTGTACTAGGGTTTAATTTTGCCGAGAGCCTCCAAGCCAAACAGACACTCTAGAATCTCTTACCTGCCGTATAATAGTACGACATGGCTACTATTGTTTTGCTGCATCATGAAAATCCACCGACAAACCAACCAGGTTACTCAGCAGGCTTGCATTTGAAAACAAATATATGTATATATTGTTGAATGTACTATTTCACTATGGATCACAATTCTGAAATATTTAAAAGTTTAAATTTAAAACAAATGTCTTCATTTCACTGCACATCATTTTTAGAAAAATTTAAAATTACAATTTACTATCATTTGGCGAAATAAGAACAGCGTTTTATAAAAACTAATTATGTCAAAATTATTTACATTAAATGAGTGAGCGAATGAATGGAGAGCGTTTGGTGTCGGACTATTTCCATTAACTAGGAATAAAGATGTAAGAATTAGATTAAAATATCATTAAAAAAGTTTGAAATGAAAGAAAAACAGTTATGCATTTCATATATAATGATCAAAATAAAACAAATGCTTATTTGTTGTACGAACTATTAACTATTGCATTTGATAAAAAATGCTGTTTTTATTCTCGAAAATATATTTCACAGAGCTATCTAATAAAAAAACATTAAAAAAATACCCGAAAGTGTTTTATTTATTGTAAAGGAAGAGTTTTGCCCGTCATTTTGATCTTTTACTTATTGTCCCGCTAGTAGTTAATATTAAAAATCATTTCTTCCCCAAACATCCATTGATTGTTAATAAATAAATCCCTTTAAATTAAAACGATAAGAAATACATATTTTGACTAATATCAGAGTACATCTGTGGCAGAGGTATCTATATAAGCCAGTAACAGCCTCCGGACTGAAGTGATCAATTTAGTGCAGTGGTATAGAACGTGCTTACGGAACCGAGATATCACGATCTCTAATCTCCAACGCATCTTTTTTTGAAACACCATTCAAACTCAAAAACATTAATAATATAAAGTTAAGTTGAGCGCGCATGCACGCACGCACACACACAAAATAATTCATCAATAGTTCTTTTTTCAAATTAATTAATTAAAAATTAGCGGATACTATTATAAAAGATAGTGCAGAATACCTTATAAAGACATTCGTTATAGGTATGATACGTGCTACATAGCATCAAAAATATATATTCTTATCCATAAAACTTTATATTGGATTATTTTTTTCAAAATAGAGGAAATGCTTTGGATGAAAATTGCTCTAAAACGCCTTTAATGTTTATTGCTGTACATAATACAACTAAAGTTGTCATAAACTGACAAAATGTTTATATAGCTAAACTGTCTGTTCAACATTCCAAAACATCACAAACAGCTTCCTGACTCCAGTGCATTAAGAATATTACAAGAACTATTTGGTTCCCAGAAAAATCTCCACTATCTATACATACAAAGCGATTTTTATTCCAAGAGGTAAATCCATTAAAATACTTTTCTGGAATGGTTTGTATGACTAGTCTAGTGCTCGCCTCAATGTTAAAGCATAAACCCATGCAAGAAAATAACATTTTATCCCCTTCAAAAAAGCGCATCCTGCCAGAAGTCAGGGAGAACATTCTACGCTTTTTGATGATGCCTTCTCTATTCCAATCACGTTTTGCAGTCCGACCAAATTTCTTAAATTGAAAAGGAATAGAAGAAAAAGGTATGTGCACAAGGAGGTAGAAGAGTTTTCGAATCGACCACATTCAAGAGACGGAGACTTGTTGAAAGGAAGGAAGAATGAAGCAAAGCGTCTGATTTTGTGCGTGGATTACAAGTATACTGCCAAAGACGAGAAAGGAAAAGAATAATCCGTAAAAAGATTTTATCGTAAGCACTTGTTTCATGGTTGTATGGCTCATGATTAGGAAATAGATTTTGAGTTTATGATGATTTTTCATGTATTTATGCTGGTTAGCAACAATATTTGTTTAAATAAGTACAATCTGGGAAACATTTTGGATTTGCCAAATAATATTCTGAAATCTAAAATTTTTATTCCAACAAACTCTTTACGAAATTAGTTTTTTATTATATTACATTGTTCTGCAAAATGAGCCTCAAAATTTCGAAGAAAACAGAAAAACAAGCAATGTAAAAATATTTTTACATAAAATTTTTAATATATATATATAAGGATAATTAAATTAGGCCTAAAATTAAATTCCCTATACAACATTTAACTTTTATTTTATGTTACATCTTCAAGTTTTAAATTAAGTACCCACTTCTTTCGAGGAACAGAGGGCCCTAAACAGAACACTTTTAAATCCCCGACCATTAGCTTTTAATTCATTATATGCCATGTTTAACTTTCAAATAGATCTCCTCAATAGGAAGATTACTCAGAACATCGGGGTAGGTGGAAAGCCACTTATACTTCACTTGCGGGTCTGCTTTCTCTCACAGCAGAGGCTGAATGATTCGTTGAATAAAAACTGTTTTTAAAAATAATGATTAGTGTTAACTCAAAGCATCATATATATATATACTCTCCCCGCATATATTATATATATAGGAGAGAGAGTACTAACGGTAGGAATTGAAAAAAGAGCATGATTTCTGCATTGTTATAACAATGCATACCCGGTTTGGCTGGAAAACCGGTTTTCGACACTAACTTTTGTCATTGTTTTAACAGTTACATTGTTACAACAATGGAGACAAACCTAAGTTGGCATCAAAAACCGGTAATTAATTTAGTTAATTAACCAATAATTAATAAATTAGTATTTGAAAAAACTGTATTAACATCAAGTGCCATTTCCTACAAGTTTAAAAAAATGTGTTTGAACTTGACTGGATGAATAGAAATTATTTTATAAACGATTGAAAATTTGAACAAGGTATATAAATAAATAAATATGTATATATAGGGAGAAGTGAGCTAATAGTAGGAATAAAAAAGCAATACTTTATGTTGTTGTACATTATTTAAATGTTTTTGTAGACAACTCTACGGAGACAAATTTTAATTCTTTTTATGCTTCGTCATCATTTTATTGGGCTGCTCGTCGACTAATGGCAGAGATGCCGAAGACGGGCGTAGGATAAAAAAAAAACATTATTTAAATGTTTCTAAATGGTTTTAGAAAATATTTTGCATTGTTGAATGCTGTAAAAAATAAATATAATTGAAAATGCATTTTGAAATTTGTCAATTTTTGCGTATATGGGACAAAAAAAAAATGTATCGCTTAATTATAGAGTGTAAAAAAAAAAAAAAAATTAATGATTTTTTAACTTGTATAAACTTTTCAGACCGAGACAAAAATAAAAGCTTAATATTTTGTACGAGGTACTTAAATAGTTGTTTTGATCACTCTGATGCAGAAAAGTGCAATAAAAAAATTTATTTTTTAATTTATAGAAGCTGAAAAGGGGGATGTATATCACATGTGATACATCAGGAACAAGACACTAAAATCAGATTTTTTTTCATTATGAAGCAAGTTTGAAGAAATTAATTTAATCTTACTCTTTAATCTCACAATACATACAATTCATAAATTCAACATGAAAATTGTTTTATTGGCGTTTTAGTTATTATTACAATAACGTTATTTTTTATTTTGGTGAAATCGTTTGAAACCATTTCTAATAGTTTTTAAGCATAGAAAAACCTTGTAGTCTGTACATTGTACAGTTGTTAAGGCCGAACACTTCTCATTCCACAAATTGAACACAAATCAGAATCATCGCGATTCATCAGCTCTAAAATTTCATCTGGTGTTAAATATTTCGTTAAAAAATACTTATTAAATAAAAAAATTATCGGAAAAATTGGAAATAAATGAAAAGGAAACACCTCAACTAAAAATTTTAACTCAAGAAATACTTCTATCAATCTTCCCCCCAAAAAAATATAACTAAAAATTAAAACAAAATTGACTTAAAAAGTATGTTCATAAGTGATTGGGTCCCATTGTATCACAGGTGATACAATCAAATTTCACAAGTCATTATGCTTTAATATTTTACTAAAAATTTATTTTTTTTGCTGTTATTCAGTAAAGTGTACATATACAAAGAAAAAGCATATTTTAAAAGTAGTTTAACACGTGTATATAAATAAGAAGAAAATACTTATTTCGATGACGTGCACTCAACTTATTTTTATTCAGAGACGCTACTAGAAATCGCTATCATGGACCGGTACGGCCATGTGTCGAATGAAGGAGGAAATTATATGAGGTATTTCACTTTGTATTTCATGTGATGCAACCGGTCCCAAATTTGTTTCTACTGTTCAGCCTTCACAAAAAATGATGAAACTTTCGTATCACATGTGATACAAGCCAATAAAGATTTACTCAAACGAAACATCCGGCCAAATATAACTTATTTTAATTATAAGTTAAGTGCTTTAAATAAAATAAGGGATTTTTTTTTCAAAGTATTAAAAATGCGGAAGTTTTATAAAAAGTTAAATTTTTTTTTTGAAAGAACGGAACATTTTATTTACAGAGTATGCATGTAAACCTAAAGCTCTGTGAGAACGATTTTATTTCAATGAAAGAAGGAGGAAGAAAGAATGAATATCCAGTAGTATTCATGACTGGAAATATTTGCAGTTGTCAATATACCTTTTTTGTTCTTGCAGCAGCTATCTCCTTTTGTGTTTGCTTTCTTTTCGATTTCTTCTTTTTCACCATTACTTTTTCTAGTTTTCGAAAGCTTCACTTTATCCTGACCGGTTTGGATAAATTTTTTCTTCGTTCCTGGTTTCTTGTCACTTTCTGGTCCCTCTTCTTGATATTAAAGCTCTTTTTATTACTTTTTTTACACCCTATTTTTGTTTCTGCTGAAAAACTTTTTCATTTTTCCTGCGTTTTCGAGAGTAAAATAAATGTTCCGAAGATGAAGTTTGGATTAGTTTAGAATGAAATAAGAGTATAGCCAATGAAAAAAAATTGTAGGGGAAACTACAAATAAGGAGAGTATTGCTTGATAATTCTCTCAAAATTTAATTTGTATTTTAATTCTTTTTCCAGCATCAATTTTTCGATAATGAAACAGAATTTAAATATATTTGCTAATTTATATATATAAATAAATCTTTTTTTCAATTCCAACTTTTGGTTCACTCTCTCTCTCTCTGTATATATATATATATATATATATATAATAGACGTGGCCGTTGGAATGGTATTTCTTGATATGGTTACTATTTATGATGGTTTCTTTGGCTGGGATTGACGAGGCAGTCCTGTGATTATTTAAAACTGTTTTATTCCACATCTTGAAAACATAACGAAAGACAAGGACGACAAAATACACACGCACAAACTAAGCTGCAGCCTGCTACATGTTGATACACAAAACAGAAGAGGAAGAGGGTTGGTCTCCAGGAATCTCAATATTTATAGGCAACTTAAATCACATGATCTAAGTGGGTGGATAGGTGTAGTTTAAAATATTCTCTTTAGGCGGCTGGTTAACTTATTACTAAAACATTGGTCCTGAAGGGATGGACCAGATAATTAAAAATATTTAAAAGGATTATATTACTGGGAATTATTATATATATATATATATATATCTTTTTAAAATTTCAATCGTTAATAAAATACTTTCTATTCATTCATTCAAGTCCAAATACATTTTTTAAACTTGTAGTGAATGGCATTTGATGTTAATACAGTTTTTCAAATATTAATTCATTAATTAAATTAAAAAACAAATAAATAGTAACAAAAATAATAGTCCAACAGCTATAAAGAAAAGAAAATCGTACGTGGTGTCTCTTTAGCGCAACGGATAACGCGTTGGACTTCAAACCCAAAAATCATGCGTTTGAATTCCACTGAGATGGCCTTATTTCTGAGAATAGGATTTCTTTATTAGAATAAAGAAATTTAATTATAATGAATATATATAAATAGTAACAAACAAAAACTAGTCCAACACCATATATAGAAATGAAAATCGCTTTATATTTTGTCACTTAATATTGTTGTTCTGTTATGTGTATATACATATTTATGTTAACTGTAATTATTTAATAAAAAGTAACTAAACCAAAATTTTTTTTGTTGATCTAAGTAGGAATTGACCTAATTTCTTGATATTACTTGTTTATTAATTGACACAATTATTCGCAATCTTAAATCAATAATTGAAATTTCTAATGTAATGAAATTTTTATTTGTATCTAAATGAAAGATATTGGTTATAAAATATACTGATATGAAAATACAACTGCACAAATCACCTTTATTTGTTAAATTTGAAAAAAATAAGAGTAGATAAATTGTGGTACTTTTCCATTTCGCTGGCGTAAATCTCGCCAAGTTGGCGTTATTTTTGACAACACACAATATTCACGTAAAATTATTAATAAATATTACTTCTCTTTAGTTTTGAATCCATTTTCCATTTTCTACTATTAGCTCACAATCTCCCTATATATGTATATCTTGTTCAAATTTTCAATCGTTAATAAAATAATTTCTTTTAATTCATTCAAGTTAAAATACATATTTTTAAACCTATAGAGGATGACACTAGATGTTAATACATTTTTTTCAAATATTAATTCATTAGTTAAACTATATAAATAAATAGTAACAAACAAAAATAACAGTCCGACACCATATATAAAAAGGAAAATCTAATTTAAAGGTCGTGGGTTCGAATTCTACCTGGGGTGGCCTAATTTCTGAGAATGTGAATTATGAATGAATAAATAGTAACAAGCAAAAATAATAGTTCAACTTCGTATATGGAAAATTGCAAGGAAAATCATTTTTTCTATTTTGCCACTTAATATTATGATTCTGTATATGTATATACACATATTTATATTAATTGTAATTATTTAATAAGAAAAAACCAAAATATAAAATTTTTTTTGTTGACCTAAGTAGGGGAGTTGACTTTTTTTCATATTACTTGTTATATATTATAAAAAAGATGATACTGATAAGAAAAGATTACGACTTTTTTGGAAAATGTGGTGGCTAAAGGTTACCCGCTGGAATATTTCGTTTGGCGTCGGTTGTATCCTTTTTGGCAATTTTATCACTTGGGCCGAAATGGAAAAGTACCCAAATTTTACAACTGAGTAAAAAAATAACTTTTCGAAAAAGATATTTATGTAATGAACGCTGAGAAAAAAATCATTGTTTCTCCTTCAACTTTCTATTAAAGAAACTGGTTCGTTTCATAAAATCGTTAGTATCATCTTTTTTCTGACTTTAACATCAGAAAATGGTACTGAAAAAAATCTCAAAAATATTTCAAAAATACATTTATGTTTCATTGAATAATTCGTAATCACTGCTTAACAAGTACGTTCGATACTTTGTGCAGAATTTGAATTTAAAGCATTAATTTCCTTGTTAAAATAATTTTTAATTAGAATTTTTACGCAAAAGTTTTTTTATATTTTCGATAATTTAATTTCATGTGTGATTTAGAAGATTGTGATAAAAAAAAAATTGGTATTTTTCCATTTCTCCTGCGCAGGCGATAAAGTTACCAAAAGTGATACAACCGACACCAAACGGCATATTCCTGCTGGTAACCTTTTATCACTACATTTTCAAAATTAATCATGATAT
Organism: Trichonephila clavata; assembly: GCA_019973975.1. NCBI lineage: Eukaryota > Metazoa > Arthropoda > Arachnida > Araneae > Nephilidae > Trichonephila > Trichonephila clavata. The sequence goes on from BMAO01025204.1 coordinate 28,257, forward strand.
TTTCTTATCAGTAACGTCTTTTTGACATTACATTAAAAATGAATGAAAAACCAACGAGAACTTACATTTATTAACATTTTTATGTACATATTGTATGTTGTCACCAATAAAGCCTGCTTGGCGAAATGGAAAATAACCAATTTAAGTTGTAGGTATGTTTGAATTTTCAATACTATAATAATTATATCTGAGAGCGTTATTTTAAAGTTAGCTAATTTTTTTACCACGGTACTGTTCGTGGACAAAATGGAAAAGTAAATGAAAAATTAATAAACAAAAATATCTGTGAATATACTAGTTCAATCTAGATCATGGTCAATAATCTCTCTTTTGAAAATGTGATGCTTGTTTTTTTTTTATCTGTTTAAAATAAAGTAGCTTTTAACGAGAAGTTAAAATCAATTTTATAAACCGCTATGTAGTAGACTCTTTACTGTACATATATATATATATATATATATATGTTTAACTAAATTTTCAATAGAAACTTACCATCAGTATCTAATAATTAGTTTTTTTGGTACTTTTGCATTTTGCCAGCACAAATCTCGCCAAACAGGCTTTATTGGCGACAGCACACAATATACATATAAAAAATGTTAATACATATTAGTTCTCCTTTGTTTATCATCCATTTTTAACGTATTATGAAAAAGATGTTACTGATAAAAAAGATCATGAATTTTTTTTGAAAATGTAACGGTAAAAGTTTGACAGCGGAAGTATTTTTTGGTGTCGGTTGTATCATTTTTGGCAACTTTATCACCTTCGTCGGCGAAACGGAAAAGTACCGTTTTCTTTCCCAAATTAGCCAATTTTTTAAAATTTTTTAAAAATTTCCTTTCATCAGTAATGTTTGTGGAGAAAAGTTAATTGGATATTCTATCAAATTCAAAAATTATTTTAATACATTTAGTTTCGTTCGGACATACTATTAAAAACTCTTTGTGTCTTAAAAATGCTGAACATTTTTAAAAGCTTTTATTTAACTTACAATGTATGTATGTATGTATGTATGTATGTATGTATGTATGTATGTATGTATGTATGTATGTATGTATGTATGTATGTAAGTATGTATGTATGTATGTATGTATGTATGTATGTAATTTGTTCGGGTGGAATCTTGCAACTCAATTTTGAAGCTGATATCTTCTTCCCATTGAGCTGAAATTTTGTATACACGTTTAGTTTGGATGACAATGCATGTTTTGACCATTTATATTCCAATATTGCAATTAATTAAAAAGATATTAATTAAAAACGTTAAACTAGTTTTGGGCGCCAACTTGGATATATCTGCATTGTTGTAATAATTTTATTGTTACAACAATGACAAAAAATGGCGTCGAAAATCGGTTTTCAGCCAAACTGGAATTTCATAACGTTGCTCTATTGACTGTATTAATTAACTTTGTCTAAAAAATAATTACATTTCTACAACGTAAAAATAATCTAATTTCTACAACATATGCAATTTTTTTTACAAATTTCTATCTATTTTCTTGGATTTCAATTCAAAACAAAAAAAGTAGAGCTATTTTTCAAGTAGATTGGTACATTGTATACCTTTCTCAACGCTGCCAAGTTAAACTGAGATGGAGTATTATAGAAATTCTAACTTTAACCCTTTAAATGGTTTGCCCGTACACCTTACGGGCTACTGAAAGTTAGCCAAAACCGGTTTTCCCGTGCGCTGTATAGGCACCGAAATGTTTTCTTTCTATATTTTATTTGCACAGACATTTTTATTCATATAATAAGGTTATTAGTATAGTGTGTCTTTAGGAGATGCAGAGAGAGAGAGAGTTTGTCCATGGTACTGAACTACTCTTCATTCAGAATTTTGGTAGTGGTGAAGGTGAGAATTTTTCACTGAAGGCAAGAATATAAAATATTGGATAAAGAACAGGGATTTACTAGGCAATGTACAATGTGTTGCCTAAGGAAAATGGATAGATATTCCAAAGAAGTCGATATTATCTCTATCCCCATTGGAATATAAGACTTAGTGTTACACTATTCTTCATATTGTGTGTGCATATTTATATGCACACACATGAAATCCTATCAATCGTATGAAAAAGAGGTATGCACATGAAATTTTTTGGTAAGTGGAAGAAAATATATTTTAAGATATATGTGAAATATTCTTCATAGTACGCAGAATGTACTCATTAAAAATAAACATTTAAGGGTTTTTGTGTTGAAAATTATAAAATAAAAAAGGTGAGTAAAATTTTAAACCGGAGATTAAAATAAAAATCTTCCATTTTCGCGCGTTCTGTTAATTATTATGCTTAGTTACATGCAGTTAAAAATGGGCTTTTTTCGGGAAGATTTTGGTCAAAAAAAATGACCGCTTAAGAGGTTAATCTATGAAGCTCAGACAAAAAATAATTATAGAATTAGAAAGCTCATTTATTTCGTCCCGATAAGGTATAATGTTTTTTACGAAATAATATTTGTATTTCTTACGATTTTTTTTTAAATAATTCAAAATCGATGCGTTTTTATAAAAATAATGTCTAAATTGTTGCGCATGAAATTTTTTTTTGTTTAAATGAATCGACATTCCTTACTAAAACAGCTCATGCTTTGCTTTTTTAGAATTAGTCATTTAAAAAATAAAATGCCGAAAACATTTTTTTTTACGATTTTTCAAGAAATACTCAAAATTTTAATTAAACATTTAATAACTTCATCATTTATGAAGAAAATCTCATGAATTTTTTTTTCGTGTGTAGGACAATATTACCCAAGATCTGTACGAAGATTGAAAAAATTGCTTAAAAATTACGGATTTTAAAAAAATTGTGTTTTTAGTCTAGTACCCTTTTTGGGGGAATTCATTTAGCTAACTGTTCGAAAATAACCGGCAAACACCTAGCATTGAATGAGATAAACATACTGAGAAACCTGTCCAGTGATAACTAAAAAGTGAAAAATAAATTAAAAGTAAAAAAGCTTTTTTAAAACAAGCTTTTATTTAAACGCGCTAAAAAGAATATATAAAATAAATTTTTCTTTAAAACTTTTTTTACTATCAACTTTTTCCGTCATTACACAATTTATATGATATAAAAGCTTGTCGCGAGATTTACCTCTGCAGATAAACAAGTAAATTAAATAACTTAATCGGATTGATTTTAATTTTTAAAAATTTCAAACTAAGTAAATAAGAGTACTTTAATCTCGCGACGAGCTTTTATATCATATAAATTGTGTAATGACGGAAAAAGTTGATAGTAAAAAAAGTTTTAAAGAAAAATTTATTTTATTCTTTTTAGCGCGTTTAAATAAAAGCTTGTTTTAAAAAAGCTTTTTTACTTTTAATTTTCTGTTATTTGTACACATATGCAAATAACTTCATACCCACATTCTTACAGCACTAAAATATTGAATGCAAAAATTGCTTCCTCGGTTCTATTTTTCATCTGTCCTGCTCTACAGTCGAGAAAATGTATACAGCGAGATCTTTCAGAGCGAAATTACTTTTCTCATTTTGAATTTAAGCTTATGAGATACAGTTGCAGCAGAAAAGGAGTAATATCTACGGAATGGGAGAATATTTTAGAGGACGAAAGGAAAAATAATAAACGAATAGACACATGGAATCTGTATAATAAGAAATGTAGAGGACTATCTATGAAAAACTGCATTATTATTCAAGAAAGAGAAATGGATTTCTTCAATTCTTTACTTCTATTTTTTATTTTAGTCCTTTTGTTCCAATTTATTATATTTTTCGTTTTCGTTGTGCACTATCACTCATATTTGTCTCCAAACAAATGCTACACACAATACTAAGCAATCAATTCTGACTGATATATATTTTGCCTCTTTTTCGTTTCGTAAGCTATTTCACGTTTTTATATTAAGGCGTTTTGTTTTTAATACTAAATAATCAATATGATTTCCTGATGTTTAAAAATGCGATTCTTAAAGATAGGTATTGTGCTCAACAAGCTAAGAAAAGTAATAAACTTTAAAGAAAAAAAATCAATTAATTAGAAGAATAAAAACTAGGTTAATATTTCATAAAGTAGAAAATAGTATATTTATTATGAAAATTTTTTGATTTTTTAAAGTAAACATGTATATTATTATGTATTATATTAAGCAGTATAAATAGTTGCTTAATATAATACTTGATATTATTCATATTTTTTTTCATTTGCATTTCTAAAAAAAGTTTAAAAAAACTGTAATTAAACTGAATATTATTGACTTACATGATAATATATTATCTGCTATTGCGGTTATTTATTATAAGTTTGCGAAAAACAATGTTTACTTTATGTAATGTATGTATTCTGATATTTCGAAATATTAAAAAATTCAAATGTAATACATTAATTGGTTGCTAGGGACACTTGAAGGTCATTAGAAAATGATTAAAAATAATTGAGATTTACTGAATATTGAAAAACATGATAATCGTCTGTATAAAAAAAACGCGGAAATATTTGGAAATTTTGAATATTTCGATGATTCATTACAGTGATGAAACATACAGAAAGAGAGAGTCTTATTTATATACTTCAAATAAAATTAACTTTTGAAGCTTGTTTTAAAATATTTAATGCAATGCCGTAAGCCTATCATATTTTGAGTAATATGGAACAAAAAGTATTAAAGAGTCACTGCATTTCTATTTTGAATTTAAAATCAAAAGAATGTTAATTAAGGAGAAAATTTTTTGCATGAAAAGATAACGTTTGCTGATTAAATATTAGATAAATACCTACGCTGTTATAATTTTTTTTTTATTTCACGACAAATATTTTACAGAAATATTAGTTTCAGAGAATTATTAGCTAACAAGGGGGTTAATGTTAAGATACGCATAGATTTTTTTCATCATAACCTAATGCAGTCGACTCTCGCTCATTCAAACCTTCGATAATAGGAACCTCTCATTAATTCGAAGTACAATATATGCTCAGTCCCTAGAAAAACTCTTGATATTTCGAAATTAAACAATACGTTTTGGTACACTCAATATTTAGAAGTAAAATCTCTGGCTGACTAGAATACAACACGTGATAATTCGATGTGATCTAATAAAGTTCTCGACAATTCAAGCACTCACGATCATGTAGAGTCTTATAGCAAACAGGTTGGGGATTACATGTTTTGTGTTGTATTGTCTCTGCTTGTTCCCCCTGTAACGGAGCCTCTTCGATGGCCGTCGGAGTTGACTCCCATAACTCTGACATAAGCTATAGAGTCACTAAACAAACTGAAGCAACTTTTTCCTTCAAAATCATGTTCATGCGGACGCTTTTCAAGCGCCATCTATTTTAGAAAAATATATTGACAAAACTAGATTGAATGCGATAAAATGACAGTTTTTTTTTTTAAAAATTAATTATGTACAGTATGTATTATTTTAATATATAAATGTATTCCTATAAAAACAGGACTTTTAACTTCTGTTTAATATTTATACTGTATAATATGTACTTTTTAAAAATACTTTAAAATAATTTTATACGTATGTACAATTGTTGTCTTATAACATAGTTTCAAATTTAAATGTGTTAAAAAATTTCTCTCCGCATATTTTGGGAGTTTTTTTCCTACCCTCTTGACAATTTGAAGTTTTTCGTTGTTCCCTTCAATTTCGAATTGTAGAGAGTCGCCTGTATCATTTTTAATTTCGTTTACGTTACAATTTCATCAATAATGCACTTCATTTTAAAAGTATGTTATATGTTATTGAAAAAATTCCATTTTAGGGTTTTTTTTTATTAAAGTATTAGCCACCAAAGGTTTCTGTTATTAACATAGAAACCCCTGGTGGCCAAATCTAATTTTTCTATAGAATAATGAAATATGTTGTGGTTCAAAGTCGAAAAACAGGATGCCAGATCAGTAGCAAATTTCGTCATTTGATTCACATATATCATCATATTTATATCAGGAACTAGCCGTTGCCCTACTTCTTCGCTGAGTATTCCGTGATGTTATGTAGTATGAGTGTAGACTACAAATATGCATATATGAATTGTTGATATCTCAGCATTAAGGTTTCGATTGTATTAAAAAACATTCTTATAACTCTCACAATTTGATTTAAAAAGGACAGAACTTCTAACAATAACTTCTGAGAATGAAGTAAAATTATCTTTTACACTATCCCAAGTAGATTTTAGCAAAACTCATTTTTAGGGGACCTCTACTCAATAATATAAACATGCTCACGGAATTTCGAGTCTAAATCTAATACATATTTCAAAAGCGGAGATTTTTTTATCAATTAGCTCCAGTAACCACCTTTTAGAGTCAATTTTCGAAATACACCTTTTTACCGAATTTCAATTCAACAAAAGAAACATATTTTAATTATGTAGGTCTAACAGTTCGAAAATGGGAATGTTTATCTATAAAGCCCCCTATAACCTTTCGTAACCGCTTTTTGGAGATGATTAACTTAAAATAACTTATTAGTGTATTTGCATTCAACAAAAGTAACATGTATACAAAATTTCAAATCTGTTGGTCTATTAGTTCTAAAATGGGAATATTTATATGTAACGAGACTTTAGCCCTGCGAACACCCATTGGAGGTCGATTCTTGCAAAACCCTTTTTGTAGCGGATTTATGCTCCATAAAAGGAACTGGATTAACAAATTTGTGCTGTAAGTCTAATAATCCCAAAACCGGACTGTATTTATGTATAACGTCCCTTGATCATTCGAAACACCCCTTGGGGGTCAATTTTCGCAAAATCCCTTTTATAACGGACCTCTAATCCTTGAAAGAAAAGTACCTACCAAATTTCAAGGTTGTTGGCCCGATAGTTCAAAAAGGGAAATATATATCTTTAACACCCTTAAGCCCTCGTAAGGTCCCATGGTTGCTTTTCACAAAATCCGTTATTAGCGGATCTCTTTTCCATGACAGGAACATGTATACCAAATTTCAAGTCTGTAGGTCTAATAGTACCTGAGAAATTACGATGAGTGAGTGAGTCGCTTTGTGATGGACGTGCTGTCACGTTCACCGGTGTGGATACTTAGAATAAAGATGAATGATAATCAGAACTATTCTATTTTATTATTTTATCAATTAACCTAACAACCAGGGTAGGAAGTGCACTTTTTATTAAGTATAGGAGTAAGAGCACGGTAATAAGAATTCTTAATATTTACTTATAATTTAAATAACATACTCTTGGAACGTTTTGGTAATATACAGTCTGAACAATCTTAATTCCGTTCTCAGCTATTCGATTTCTAGTCGTTATTAATCTAATCCAAATTATTGACTAAATCGTCAATTAACAATCCTTAATTATTCAACAATTAATTGTCGAGTGACTCTCGATTACTTTGCGCTAATCACTAACTCCTAACCACAAACTTCGCGTACCTAAAAGTTAATGCTTAAATATCATCCTTTATTTACATAAACCGTGTCTTCTTCTTCGGGAAAAAGTTTTCAATAGAACAATATTCAAATGAAATTCTTTTCCCCGAGAGGATTAGTAGGAGTCTCGTGGATAGACCCGTTACAGCTTTTCTCCGTTTGTATACATAGGTGATGTCATCTTTGACAATAAGAAGCCGGAAGAACAATTATGCATTTAATTTTATTCGGTTCTTGTTGTTTAATGCTTAAGGTATCCGACTGGTTACGACAACTTATTTTTTTAAAAATAGGACATATGGGGATTCTTTTGTTATTTTTAGATTTATTTAGTGCATTTTAAGAAAAATGTGCTAAAATTAAGAGGAGAAAAAGAAATTATTATTACTAAAATAGAGGGGGAGGTAAAAATTGACAAAAATAGCATAAACTCGGTCCATTCTGTACCAAAGGTTTATGAACAAATTTTCAATTTTTCAATTTAATGCGTTGCTATATTATTCATTTTTGAAATGACCTTCAGGATAAGAGAATTTTTTTGTTTTTTTTAAAAAAATAGAGCACTTTATTTCAGTTATTATATGAAAATGCTTAAAAATACAGTGATTATATTCACATAAGTGACTGTAAATTTTGTAGTAAAACAGTGATTGAGAAATCTGAAGGTTAAAACAATTCTACTATTATACAGAACTTACAGAAAAAATTCCAGTTAATTATGTTCAAAACTTTTTGAGCAATCGCTGACCCCGTTCAATTATTTTCAAAAAATCTCATTTTGAATAAAACGCGTTTTAAAATATGACATCTTGGTTAAAAAGTAATGGATCAGCTTTTACTAAAACACTTGCAGTTTTTGTTCTAGTGAACGGAAAATGATAAACTTGGTATTTTTATACAGCTAATGAGATGGCCCATAAAATAAAATCATAAAAAAATTGTCAGTTTTTGGCAAAGTTCACAATTTTAGGGTAGTCGGATACCTTAAGAATATTGCTGATGATTGAAAATGATTGTGAAAACTATTACGTATAACACAGCTGTAATCTAAAGAAGAAAAAAATAATGCGACTAGAGGGAATTTCTTATGTGTCTAAAATCTAAAGGATTTGAAATGCATTTTTTGAAATAAGAGCATTATGTACAACTAACGATTATTTGATGCATTTTGCTTTTATATCATGCATATTATTATCATTATGTACTGCTAAAGATTATTTGATGGTAAGAATACATTCTTGTGGATATTAGTCCCTTAAGTATTGGATGTTGTGTGATAAATATCTGTAATGGTACATTTGCATAACTAAAGCGTTTTTCCTTCTAAAATAAAAAAAATTCTTTTAAAAACTTTTTAACTAATATAAATAAAACTTACATAAGTGCTTATATAACTTAATCTTTGATGTTATTATCTTATCTATCAACTTACATATTTATGTAAAAATAATGATCCTTAAAATATGGTTAATGCAATAAAAGAATTAAAAATTCTGAAGCACTTATTCGTCCTCGCATTACTGTTTCTTAATTTTGAAGTAATATTCATAGAGACAAAAGGAGAAAAAAAAAGAAAAATTTTAGTATTATAGTGCACATATTTTTCAGGAAAATTTTTACATGACCTTAAGTTTGGGAAAAAGGTCAAACAAGACTTTTACTTACCATTCCCTACCTTATAGTTCGGAAATTTTTATATCATATAATTTTATCGTGACTGCAGGTTTTATAGTACAAAATATTAAAATAAAAATATACAAAACATTATATATCAGCCTACATATTTTCAAGATTAAATTTGGAATGACTGCTATGACAGAAACCAAAAATTTGAACCGATGTCTGGAATGTGGATCGAATAAATATATTGCGTCTGCGTTTCACTTGATCTCCAACGAATAAGAGAAACCTACTTCAGCCATCTTGATTTTCATTTGATTTGAATTTTAGCAGTGTTCCTGAGTTCAACAGAAGAGAAAACGGTGCTATTTCTTTTTTCTCGTGTTCAGAAATCAAGAATTAAATTTGTTCTACTCCGTAAAGTCAAATAATTTATTCCCATATCATTTAAAGCATATAATTTCCCGTTTCTGAGCAAAGATAAAATATTTTTAACATTCGGGAAAAATATTCTTTAGTTTTTTTAAAAATAAAAATGAACAGTATGCATTTTTTAAAGAATAGTTTATGTTGAAAGGGTATGAGATATAAAAAGAATAAAAAAAAAAAGGGCTAGAGACTAAAAAAGCGAAGAAAATTTTTTACTTTTATAAGAAAATGTAGGGAGAAAACTTTTAATAATAACGATAAATAATATAAAACTTGAGGTTTTTTTTATTTATTTATTGAAAATAAATTCTAATTTCTAGTTTAGAGGGAAAGTCATTAGAAAGCTTGAATAAAAATCAAAATAATCAGAATTTAATAACTGATAAAAACATGAAATAAAGTGGACTAATTTATATAAATTTTATATATTTGTAACTTAAATAATTGAAAGAAAATTTTATCCAGTTTATAAGGATTTTCATAAATAATTTTTGTAATTAAAATATAATCAAAAGTTTTCATACTTGAATACTTTGAATTTAATTAATATTGTAATTAATTTTTTTTTTAAAATATGATTTGCTTTTGTAGAAAATAAGAATTAATCATAAAATGGATTAAAATACTTAAAAAAATCGTTTGTTTAAAAAAATCGTTTACCGCATACATATTTCAAAAACAATTTCAGAAGAGTCCATTACTGTGTCCGAGGATGCAGGCAGTTTTTATTATTTTAAAGTATATTTTTGAATTTTTTTTATATTTAAACTGTTTCTATAAGCAAACACGCAATACAAAAATAAAATTAATCATTTTTAATCTATGACTCCAACAAAAAATGTATTGATGTTCTAAAAATTTCCTATGGAATTAATTACATGCAAAATTTAAAAAATTTCCTTTTCAAACAAAAGCAATTTAAACGCTGAATAATTGTTTGAATGATTAGTTAGTTGTAAGTTTGATAGTTGTATGTTTGAACTCACAGTAATAATTATCGAAATATGTGAAGAAATATATGCCATTTGCAAGGTTGTGTTCCGTGATCATTCTATTATAGAAACTGACTGATTTATGTCTTACAAGGTGAGGGTACGACTAAAGGAATTCATTTTGGGACGAGACTTGGTGTATGTAATAGTAGTACTCTTTCTGGATTTTCAATCCTCAATGTATTAGCACCGAATGGAAAGTCATTTCGGAGAAAATATCCTTCGAAATTCATGCTAAGGTTTTTATTCAATTAACTTTTAATTATCTCTAGCGAAGCAGTGGCATAGTTGGTAGTTCACCTGCCTTCTACGCGGTGGATAGGTTTAGAATCATGCGATCAACGTTTTTTCCCAATTCAATAATTTATTTTTAAAATTAAATAAATTTATTTAAGAATGGTTTATATGAAATATTAAATGATATTTCATGTAATTCTTTTGTATTTTATAAAGTAAAATAGGTACTGTAACTATATAAATATTTATATTATATTTTATAAATATATTTTTACATTAATAAATAATATTTATAATAAAATATATTATAATAATTATTAAATAATATTTTACTCAAAAATTAGTTACAAGTATAGTTTTATAATGTGAAATACAATAAATTACAAATAAAATGTTATATAAAATATAAAATAATCTTTAAAATATTTTTTTATTAAATTAATTATTTTATAATTATGTAAAATATTTAATAAGTCCTTTTTAAATACACAAATTTATTTCATCGTAAAAATAATTAAATTAATTGGAAAAAAGGTTGATTGCACGATTCGAACCCTATCCATCTGCGGAGAAAGCAGGTGCACTACCAACTATGCCATTGCGCCGCTGAAGATAAGTAAAGCTTAATTGTATAAAACTTAAGCATGAATTTCGAAGGCCATTTTCTCCGAATTGACTGTCCATTTGGAACATTGAGGATTGAGCAGCCTAAAGGAGTACTACTATTACATGAAGTCTCGTCCCAAAAGAGTTTCCTTATAGTCGTGACCTCCTCTTGTTACATAAACGTTATCCCTCATTTTCTCTTATTACTTTGAGGATAATTTGTATATTTATCGAATTCAAATATATAAGGAAAAATGTTTTAATTGGAGATTTAAATTTATGTTTAGTAAATTTGTTCAAAATATACTGGACTCAAAAATACCCAGAAAGAATACGTATTTAAAATAAAAGGAAACAAGAAAACTTATTTTACTTTGGGATTGTTTTGATTGTGTCAGCAAAATCTATGTATATGAAAAAGGAAAGCAGCTGGAACTATTGAACTATCTCCAGAATTATTAGACCAACAGACTTAAAATTTGTAAGGCAGCTTCTTTATTAAGTACAGACCTGCTAAGAAAGGATTTTTTTGAAATCGAATACCAATAGGGGAAAAGAAAGTTAACGCATACATCCTCATGAAACACCCAGATAATCAGACGGGTTACAACGAGTCTCTTTTTATAATAAATTTTTAAAACTCCTCTAAAAGCGCTTCTAAACACAAATCATGAAAACCCAACGCGCGTCAAAAAAAAAAAAAGTTAAGTTGTCAGTGACGAAGTATGCCTCCGACCTTGATCCACAGAGGCGTTAAAAATATCCTCCCTCAAAGAATTCTGGCAACTAGTAATAGTTTGATGCTTCAATTCTTTCCTGTCCCCTTGGGAAATTCTGGCGTCTTATCACTTGGAAACCAGAAACTGTTATCGAGAGAAAGTGAAAGTGAGGAAAGAGGGATAGTAAAAAGAAAGATTTTGAAAAGAAGTGATGTTTTGTCAAGTAGTTTTATCGAATCTCTTTTCTTGTAGAAGTTGGTGCACTGCTATATCTTTTCTCTAGGGGCTGGATATTAAAATAAGTTATTAACTTTTTAAAAATAAAATTGATACTAAAAACACTTACATGTGTTCTTTAAACTGTTAGGAAGAAAAAAGATGAAATCACATGCACTTTTGGCATCGAATACTTTGATGCTAATACAAATACGCTCACCGTATATGAAATTTAATTTTAATTTAGATTTCATAATTGCACAAAAACTGGATTCAATTTTTTGATGGATGCTTTTTTTCTTTTAAGATAATGACATCTCTAAAATCAATCAAATTCATATTGTGCAGACGGAACACAAATTATAAAAGAATGATAAATATTTCATTGAAATTTATCTCATATAGCCTAAGTTTGCTTTCATTAGAAACTTTCAAAGCGTAGAAATAATTGGTAACATTGGAATGGATTTTATTCAATTTTGACTTTCTCTTTTGCATAAAATCAATGCTTTAATTATTATTAAAATCAACTATTTTTATTGTTTTCAGTTTTAGCACGCACGCACACACCACAGCACACACACACACACACACACACACACACACCACACACACACACACACACCACACACCACACACACACACACACACACACACACACACACACACACACACACACACACACACATTATTTTTAGTATTGTTAGGCTATGGGTTTTACACGAAAGAAATTATCATCATTGACGAGGGACATTCCCTAAGTAAAGTTCTTCATTTTTTTCCATATCGAAACCTTGCTGCTATACCAGGAGGATGCATCCTGGCATCAGTAAATATATACCTTGCGCAATTTTTTCACAAAGTGGCCACGGACATTGATATACACTAAAATATTTTTTTGCGCTGTAGATACGTTCCTTAGAAAACTGTGCAAAAGAAATCGTGTAAGAGATACATGTGATACATGGTAAATTTGGGGATTTGCTCCTCAATTTTAAAAAATCGTGTAAGATTAAAAACTTTAAATATTTTTTCCAAAATATCGGGGGGAAAATTAGTAATGAAATCAGTGTTATATATTTATAAAACAAAAACAATCCATTTTTATTACTCATAAAAATGAATCGCCAATAAATTCGAATTAAAATGCTATTGTTTTGATTCAAATGAAGAGTTTTGCCTCAGTTGTTTTTTTATTGCTTTTATAAAGTTTGTTATTAGGAGCTTTTTTTGTTGGCTTTTCAATTTGCTGATATAATTCTTGATATCCTGCTATATAAAACTTAGGATTAGGATGAAATTTTACTGCACACTCTGTGACAGAATCACGAGTAAAAAAAAAGTTGTTCGATCCTTGTAGCAAATTTCAAGCCCTCCAGAATCAAATCCATTATTGATAGCTGAACCTCATCTCTGAAATTTTTACACTCACTTCCAAAAGTTAAGCACGAAGATGTAAAATGCAAAAAAATCAACAAATACTGCTTTGATTGACACAAAATTTGGCAGTAAAGTAGCATATATATTTATACATAAAACAAAATCAATAACTATATACAGAAATGAAAACAATATTAAATTTTTGTAAGTTATCAAATAATGTCATACATGAGACTTAAACAGAATTATGTATAAAGTGAAAATAAACAGCATAAATTGAAAAAAAAACGAGCTTTACAGTAGTCGCATACGATGTGTAACATCTGACATGTTATCGTGGTAAATTCGAAATAGCAACTTAAATCCTGAAAAAAATGAACAGAGTATGATTGGAAATAATTTTTTATGGAACAATTATATCTTTAATGAAAATTTTATTTAATTAACGCAAGGAGTATAATGCAATTTTTTTTATCAAAAATAATTATTCTTGTTTAATTTGGGGAAGAGTGGTAATGATAACTTATGATAACTAAAATATAACACATGTACTTGTGATTTCAAAGTATTTAAACACCGTTGAAAAATAGCGTCAAATAACAGTACCACTGTTAGTTGTCGAAACATTTCGATTTGTGTTCATTTCGAGCATGAGTTCATCATTCAAAAAAGCTATTAGTCGCTCGGCTTCTAGCAAACTGAAGTTAACTTTAAAATCACCACTCAAAATCATGGGAAGCGAAAGATAGTTTTTTTTTTTAAAAAAAGCAAAACCACCTTCGGTATATGGTATAAGTAAAAAATGCAGAAAATCTTTAATTTTTTGAACCGTTTGATTAGGAGAAATGTATACGACCACCGAAATCACTGTTTGTCCATTTTCAAATAAGCATTCTGCCGCACATATGTCCCCAATATCTTGAATAACAATACCCAATCCACTTGTTTGAGGATAAGTAATATCCATATGAGGAGAGAGAGAGTCACAACATGTGAGTTCTGATTGCGATAGATCGCAACACCAGCTGCGCTTCTTCTTTGATCTTAAAGTGAGAAAACAAAACAAAAACAAAGATCCCAACACCTAGACCTCCGGAATGTAGGAGAAAAAAAACAGAACTTCAATGGGAGGGTAGGGAAGAAACTCCACCAAGCGCGCTGATCGGTCAAATTAAATAGCGCGCGCTTCCCCAACTTCCCGTTACGCATTTCCGTCGCTTTTCACGAAATCACTCCCACAAATCTCCAGCAATCGAGAGGAAAGATGTTACACATCAAAAAGGACATTAACAAGATATGTGATCCCCCCCTCATCTGTATGCAAAGTTTACACCTTCTGACTATGCTTTCAATTAGGTGGTCAACCACCGAAGAATTAAGCAATCGCCATTCTTCTTGTAGAGCAGTTTCCAGCTCAATAAGAGTGGCTGGAGGTGGGAAACGAGAAGATACAGCACGGCCGAGAGCATCCCAAAGATTTTCAATGGGATTAAGGTCGGACGAATATGCTGGTCACGCCATACGCGCAATCCCTTCACTCTCCAGGTAGTCATTGACGATGTCAGCTCTGTGGGGACGTGTGTTATCGTCCATTAAAACAAAAGTAGGGCCAACTGCTGCAGCGTACAATCTCAAAATGGGTTCTAGGACTTCATCTCGATACCGGGCAGCCGTCACAGAACCCCGTTTAAAGATGTGCAGGTCGGTGCGGTATTCTAATGAAATCCCTGCCCACACGTAATGCTTCCGCCTTGGAACGAGTAATGTTCGGTGATGTTTTGGGGCTGATTGCGTGTGCCTTGTTTACACCATATCCTTATACGCTTGTCGTCTGGCTCCAGAGAAAATCTTGACTCATCAGTAAACATGACATTGCCCCCGTCAGACACAGTGCAATTGCCATATTCCCGGCACCACTTTAATCGTGGACGGATAGAGGAACAGACACTCGAGGTACCCGGGCATACAATCCATTCATATGTAATCTTCAGCGTACAGTAGCTGCAGATATAGCCTTACCAATGGACGCTGTAACCATAGATGTCACACGTGTGGAGGTGCTCTGCGATTCGCTTGGCTACAGAACAATATATCGATCTTCCGCGGGGTTGTAACCCTTGAGCGACCACCTACGGGCCTTCGGACAACTGTCTGTGTGATTTGTAATTGTTTCCATAAACTTGAAATTACAGAATGATGAACGCCGAAGAAAAGAGCCACATCTGTGATCGATTGTCCTGCTTCAATGCGCTCCACAGCACGCCAGCGTTCAGAATCTTCCATTCGTTTTCTGGAAGTCATAGAAACACGTATGTTTTCAAAACAAATTGTACGAAAGTTTTAAACATCTTCTATCAGCATTTACAATCAACTTCTGTAACCCTTCATAAATCTGGCTTCTTATAAGACTACTCTTTTTGCATATTTCTCGATATGAAAGCACGATTGTTACCTAACATATTTGCATACTTCCATCTACCCCTGCAGAGAATTGCATCCTCTTCAATTCTGTTATCAATTCTGATTGGCTTCCGAAAATTACCATTTTCCTCTCTGTCCTTAACTTTTGGAAGTGAGTGTATTATCATAAAAAGTCAAAATTCGATCAAATCATCCTCATCCAAAGAGGATGAATCTCCACATTTTTAGGGATTTTTCCTAGAACAAAAAAAATCGTGTAAAAAAAAATCCTCAAATTCGTGTACCGTGTCATTTCATAATCGCGTAAAAAAGGCCGTGTAAAAAAAGAGCTGGGTGTATTTATTGTATCGTGCATTCCATTTGAAGAAACCGTTATGGGGAAACTCGGTGTCTTGCGATGCAAGGAAATTTCACACAGCTTGCTCGATCTCAGCATTGTTTTGTAACAATGCTTTCCTCATTGGCGAACTGAGGTGCTTCCTTGTTATTGAGGTGGCAATGGTATCTGGGCTGATTTGTATCATCGACTTCCTGATGGTTCTGAATCGGAAATTATTTCTCTCTTACCTGCATCGTATCAAATGATAGAGTTTGATTCCCATTCTTGCATGCATGTAATCCAGAGCCAGGTATCTCGGCACTCATCTTGCAAGCCCTATTTGATAACCTAACATATCGTGAAGCATTTGATGGTCCTCTGCATGGCCCGTCATGGATGTCACTCTAATACCCTGTCCTGCAGTCAAGTAATGCTGCTTTCATTTGTTGTTGTGGATGGATGCGGGCATTGAACTTCAATTTCCACAATCTGCCTTCCTTCACTCAACATTAAACTTCAACGAGCAACCATTTGATAATGCATCATGACTGTTTCCCATATACACTCTGTAGGCGTCCTTATATGTCGGACACACTAATCCTACGAGCCCATTCATTTCAGATAAGAGCAAACTCATTTACTAGTGACCACCTCTGTTCTGCCATCGTGATTTGTTCTAGAATAATCTAGGATAAGACAAGTTAGTTCTATGCTCTTTTCTTCCTAATCTGCTTCTCTTTTTTTTGAAGTGATAACTTCTTCAGGCACGTTTTGCTGTTGAGTGAATTTAAATGAATCGTCAGGTGCAGGTCCGTTATGTTACTCGGTTTTTGTCGGCTCTTGTCGGAAATCATGCACGTGTCGCTTTGTTTTAAATTGAAAACTTTTTAGGCAGGTGTTGTTTTTTTAAGTAGAAATTTCATACACAGTTTTTATATAAAGTGAAGTTTTATTTTCTTTTTTTGAATATTTTGCTGTCATGCCCACTTTCACTCTTCAGCGAGTGAACAAGAGAAAAGCAGGCGACAATAATTGAAAAAAAAAAGATTTTTCTTATGTAGGAGACTGAAAATTAGATGAAGTGAAACATGGGATCTATTTTTGATTCAGTGGAAAGAGCATTTACGCACAAAAAAGAATTAAAATCTGATATTTTAATGGAGTTAATTGGCGAGTAAGTTGACAAATGTTTTGGTTTATATTAAAGATGACAACGAAGAAATTGCAAAAAAATAAAAGAATTAATTGTGAAAAAGTATGATACCACTTCTTTGTTTTGCTTAGAGGATTTTAAGAAAAGTAAACGACTCTCAGCGCAAGAGTTTTCTTAACCGTACATAGTATACGGAGCTATACAAGTTATATAAACGGCACTTAGGTATTATCGCAACAGTATTGACGACATTATATCAAAGAAAGCACATGGTTGCCAATTCAGCGCGAACGACACATGAGAAATCAGGGTGGCCGAATTGTCGAATTATCTTGAACGTTGGCAATGTTACGATAGTACATAAGTTCCATATAACCATATAAGTATCATATAACTATAACCTACATAACTAATTTACATATAAATATTCTTGATATTTACGTATTATCGCAACCTATTGTCGACATTATATGAAAATGAAAAACACGTAATTGCCAATTCTGAGCATATGATACACGCAAAATTGGGGTTGCCAACTTGGTAGGTAATCTTGAACGTTGGCAATTGTCGCGATAATACGTAAGTACCATATTTATAAAAAAACTAGTCTAATTGAAATTTGAATCGTATGTACTCAAAAAATATATGAGAATCCAAGTTATTTTAACATTGCCTTTCACAGAAAATGGATAAAATAAACAGATCCCCCGATGAAGGGCCACAAAAAAGGGAACTACTTAACGTCCGCATGTGAAAATGTCGAAAAGAAAACAGTACATCCAAACAATTGGATACTCCTGCCTAGAACAAACCAGAAATTTTACTTGTAACGTGTTTTCACACCAATAAGAACAGGCACGAAAATTTATTTCAGTGAACCAGCAACATATATGGTTTCCTATGGCAATTGTTTGTTTTGATTGGTGCACCCTGTTCCCCTTTTGAAAATAATGACGTAACTTCGGAACGTACATCGTACAATGTCGTTGCATGAATAAATATACTCATAATACATATATCCAGTAAAAGGATCCTTTTTTGTGATTAATTTATTTAAAATGAGCTCTTGACTGATCTTAAGTTCTGGAAAATATTTATTTGTAGATAAATTTTATTAGTCGAAAAACTATAAAAAAACATACGTAAAAGCAATATGTAAAGATTGATTTTCATAAATACGTATATACAGAAATAATCTTACTTCAGTATATTATTCTTAAAATCTGCATTTAACTTTTTCTCTCTCATTATCTATATATATATAATAAAAACATGGTAAAATATTAAGTGTCAATCGTATTATCTCCCTTTAAACGTATTGCTATAATGTTAATTCGTATCATCATTTCTAAATGTATTGCATCATGAAAATAAAAAATATTTAGTAGTTAGAACATAAATTGTTTTTTCCAATATGCACCAGTCTTTTTTTTTTTCTGTTTCATTTTCAGAAAAACTAGACAATTGTTTATAGTACGGTAAGAAATTTTTATCACACACCCACCTTTCCCTTTCTCACATAAAGAGAGAGAATTTTTTGTTTGTTTATTTTTTTCTGTTAACCGCAATTGTATTCGTTTTTTTAGGGTTGTACCTTAATCTTTTAGTCGCCAAATCTGGAAATGATATATGGAATTAGTCGCCAAATCTGAAAATGGTATATGCAATAGGTCGCCAAATTTTAAAATAATATATGCAATAAGTCGCCAAATCTGGAAGTGGTATATGGAATTGTCACCAAATCTAGGTATCATTATTCCTGATGTCCTGATAAGGACAATGGAACAAAAGTATGAAATTATTGTGCTGTCATCGGTCCTTGGCAAGTGTGCAAAATTTCGAATTAATCTGACCTTTTTAAGTGGGTAAATATCGAGTTCCAAGATTCCATTACATGCAAGTGAAACTTATAAAAACGTGTTAAAAATGGATGTTTGTAAATATGAAATCGCTTCATTCCAACACCATTTAAACGATCACTATGAAAATTGGCATGTATATGTATTTTTTGTGGAGAAGAGTTTTGTGTGGTCTACTTTGTTTCAGCTTGCCACCGGGTAGCGCTACAGCAAAGCAACTTCTGCATCGTTCAATCAATCGTCCAGTCGCCAACGTGTTCACCAAAAATGATGCCAACTTGGCTTTGTGACCAACATTTCGCTATTTCCATTGAATCGTCATTATAACGTTAGGAACGGAGTTGCTTGCGAATATTAGAATTTTAACATTAAAATAAATACAACAGAAAGTAATATTAACGTATTACACATCCATACACTCACTACATTCTTTTTTTACATTATTTTGTTTTATTTTTTCTAGTAGATTAACGATTTACACTATTTTAAGCGTTCATTACACAAAATTTGTAACAATGTGCTCTTTTGCTGAGTAGAGATTAGCTTAGAAAAGTGTTTTCAAAGATCGACCCACAAGAGATTTACGGGGCATTGTAAATAAAAAAAAAATCCTTTTTATCAGCTATTAGACCTTCAGACTTTAAATTTAACAAATATCTTATTTTTGTTCAGATGAGATATGCAAAAAGCGTTTCTTTCTTTAATTTGCAATTCACGTAAAATTAACTCATTAAAAACTCCTTTATCCTTCAATCTGTATTGTTTAATTTTTTAATTCACCCGTGCGAACAAGGGGTGTACCAGCTAGTATATTATATTATTATCATACAATAAGTAAACATGCGACTTAGAAAAATTTGTAATAGCGGTCAATTCTGCTTACATCTGAACCCCCTTGTCTACCTGTAAACCCAGCTAGGTGTGTGGAAGAAACTGAATGATCCACAGATATGATTTCAATCTAATTAATTTATTGTTTCCAAACATCAGTCAGACACAATATCAATCTCATTCAAGTAGGCGATTAAAAACTAGAGCGAGGAGGGGAGATTCTATAACACAGGGATACTACGGACCCTCAACTGAATCTAAGACAGTTTAAATACGCTCAAATATAACTTCGTCGCACACTAATAAGCTAACTTCTAATATATCAAGCGCTCAGTACCTGTACTTTTTATGCATCGGATTCTACACTGGAAACTTTCAGGTGATCTTTATCGGGCTTGATCAACGACGTTGGATCTACGCTCTGTAATCTTTTTCCTGGACAACTCCAAGACCTCTTACTAATTCCACTATCTTTCAATCTTCAGCTAACAAACTAATTCGCAGACTCTACGCTAACTCCTTCTTGCCAACTCCAACGTGTCAACCCACAAACTCGTGAAAACAGAATTTATATAATACGAGGGTAAGTTGAAAAATAAGTTTCTCCTGTCGACTGTGGTCAGAGTTGTGTATGAAAGTCAAAAAATAGAATGAGACATTTAAAGATATGACATACATTTATTTTATTATTCTCGTACGAGTACGTTGAGACATTTGTCATATCGCTTGATAAGCTTCAAAAAGTCCTCCAAGAAAAAATCAGGGCCTTGCATATGGAAGAAGCGTTGAAAGGCTATGGGCGAAAGGCGACACAGCAGGAAAACGCGCAAGTCACCGATACACCATTGGGTAGTGGTCGCTGCAAATCAAGCAGATGGCGCTGTTGCAGTGCCTGCGCAAAGCGGAGACCAGCCTCTCATTTGCGCCCCGGTAGGTATGGAGAGAAGGTGCGTTTTGAATTCGTGGTCAAAGGAGGAAGTGAGAGCGGTTATCCGCTATGAATGGGCACGTGGAGTATCAGGAACAGAAATTCATAAGCGCCTCGTGGAAGTCTATGGGCCAGGTGTGATGTCGAAGCAAATGGTGCGGAGATGGTGTCGCACATTCAGTGATGGACGTCAGCAAGGGGAGGACATACCGAGAGCTGGACGGACGCGCACGGCCACTACTGATGCAAATGTCGGGAAGGTGGATGACATATGATTAGAGCGAACCGGCATATCACCATCGATGAAGTAGCGGAAGAACTTGGAATCTCACATGAGCGAGCTCAAAACATCACCCACGACATTCTTCGATACAGAAAAGTGTCAGCACGATGGGTGCCCCGACAATTGACCTCGACACACCAGGAACAACGCATGGCGGTTAGCCTGGAACATCTCGTGCGTTACCATGAAGATGGCAATGACATTCTGTTTCGGATTGTGACGGGGGATGAAACGTGGGTCCACCATTTCACGCCAGAATCGAATGCCGCATCTATGGAGTGGAAACATCCGTCATCATCTGTCCGAAAGAAGTTCAAGACAACTCCCTCTGCAGGTAAAGTGCTCCTCACAGTTTTCTGGGACGCCCAAGGAGTTTTGTTGCTGGACTTTTTGGAGGTTGGAACCATCAATGCTACGTGCTACTGTGACACCCTGTCGAAATTGAAATAGGCGATTCGGAAAAAGCGGCCTGGCCTTCTCACATCTGGCGTTCTGCTGTTGGATGACAATGTCAGACCACATTCGGCGACGGCAACGCAAAACCATATTGCAACTCTTGGTTGGGAGCGCCTACATCATCCGCCATACAGTCCTGATCTCGCACCAAGCGACTTCCATCTGTTCCATCTCGGGGGAAGGCGCTTTGGAAGCAATACTGAAGTGAAACAAGCCGTTCAACGCTTCTTCCATATGCAAAGCCCTGATATTTTCCTGGAGGGCTTTTTGAAGCTTATTAAGCGATATGACAAATGTCTCAATGTGCTTGGTACCTATGTGGAAAAATAAAGGTATGTCATATCTTTAATGTCTCATTCTATTTTTTGACTTTCATACACAACTCTGACCACAGTCGACAGGGGAAACTTATTTTTCAACTTACCCTCGTATATTTCATTTACATAATCACGTTTTCTTGGTCGGCGAAGGTTGGTTGGATTAATTATTTTCCCCCAGAAGTCTACAAGGTGTTAATAAAGTCACGGATAGAACCGTCACAAATTCATGCTTTGAAATTTTCATTTCATCCTGCCAGAAATTAAGACCATGTAATATATCTTCGATGAAATTCACGAGAAAGTTTTTACTTCAATTCTTAACGCGTCTCAAAATGAAAGCATAGAAAATAGTCTCGAACCAGATGCATGCCATTCTCACATACTAGAGAAAGCTTAAACTTGTCAGTGATAAGCTACCTCTCTTCCACTTTTATCCAGAGAAATGGGAAAAAAGTGTCAAGAAAATATCCTCTCTTAGAGCTCACGGTAAACAAAAAAAGTTTCATGTTTCGATCTCTGACTTGTCCCATTAGGCTGTTTGGATAGCACTTTGGAAACAGAAACTAATATCGGGAATGGGCGATACTGAATGGAAGGGGGAAAAGAGATTTTCTTCAGGAAAAAAGTGGTATTTAACCAGATCATTTTATCACTGATGCTGATGTCCTCTGCGCTGACTGAAGTTTTGAAAACTTTGATTTTTTTTGTAAGCTTGTCGATGGAGAATTAAAACATCAAAACCAGTGAGGTTTACTTGTAGAATTTTTAGAGGGATTTGGAAAGTGATAAGGAATAAAGTTTTGAAGAAATGAAGTTCTTCGTCAAGTTTATTTCATTATTAGATATTTATTCATTTGGATTTCAAGAAACTAAAACTTAAATGAGAATTACATATCTTAAAACCTTCCTAAGATTATTGATTTTCGAATTTGTATAGATCTATCTTGCTTTCGCTTAATATTTTGTGCTAAAATTTTAATATTAAGTGCTTTTTGAATTACAAGATATTTTTGCTATTTGAATTTTTGAAGGATGGTAGCAAGTATGAATTGCTTATAAATGTTTCATCACGAATATTCTGACATTTTGGTTTAAAACAGAGGTTATATACTAAGATAAAAGTACATCTGTTGCCACATTCGTTTTTTCTAAAAATATAATAATATAAATTTTTGTGTAATGATATCTTTAATTAACTATTTCAGACATTTTAATTTTAGTTAAAAACACACCCACTATTACAGTGAAGTGTTGTTTTTGGAGTATATAAATTCTACATTTAAGCACTTTGTCTCGCGAAAAATTGATTTTTTTTTCTAAATTCGTGGTATTTGATTCAATTTCTTGAATTTTGAATTTTCTAGGGAGTATATTTTTTGTACTATAGCTATTCTTTAAAATTACTAGACCCTATTTCTGTAAGATATTTTTTAAATATTTACCTTAATTCTTGGAAATGTATTAAATGTCATTTTTGTACATTTTCGTTGCATATATAACATTTCAATAATTTTGAATGTAAAGATGATTTATTTATCATTCATTTATTTATGCATATCAAAGTGCAATTCATTTTTTTATGTATTATATATGTGTACCGATATACTATTCCAACAAGGCACTGATCAAGTTAGCTTAATCCTACACATTTTAATCTTAAGTATGAAGTTACGTTTGGTTTGCTAAGTTTCTATTCGGTCCTATTTTTCTTCAATTGATCATCTTTGTACATTTAATGGCAATTTCTTTTATGACTTCGAATTTCCTTTCATTTTACCATCTCAAAATTTAATGTGCGTATCCTTTTATAAAAATATTTAACTGTTTTTGGAGTTAACCGAGTTAAAATGTAATATTATAACTGATTTTTTTTTGTTTTACTTGTAACAAATTTATAAGTATTCAGTTTAAATTATATTAATATTTTGTGTCAATATTTATATATGCTTCATCTTTACAATTTATTATAAAGTTATAATGAAAAACTGTTAGTTGTAATGAAAAGATAAAATTAACCCTGTTTTCTTGAAACAAAAATGGATATTTTAAATTTAGCTATTAGATTAGTAACTAAAATAATTCTCAAAAGGAAAGAAAACCATTAAATCTTGTTTATTTTATTCAAAGTTTGAAACATATTTATTAATTAGAGGAACATTTCTTTCTAAATTTGCTTGGAAAAAAGCTATTTAATTTAGTAAAAATATTAAAATTTTTGAAATTATATGTCTTTAATTATTTAGTCACATTACTACAAAAATAAGATTTTAACAATTGAAATGACATTCAAAGTCATGCAGGCTGGGTGGCGTGGTTGGTTTGTCGCTGGCCGTCTACACCCAAGGTTGCGGGTTCGACCCCGGCCCAAGTAGGTGGATTTTCTTGATGCAGAAAATCGACAGCGGCCATGTCATATGTTTATACGGCATGTGAAGGATCCTTAGAGTGTCTGTTTGGCTTGGATGCTCTCTGTAAAATTAAATCGTAGTGCAAAGTTCGCATCTTCAAGAGCTCAGGTGCTTCCCTCTGTGGAGGAAACTGGGCGTCAAAATTGCTTGCTGTAATTGGTATCGCCTATATGGCGCAGCGCTAAAAAGTGGTACCAGCTTCTGGGGAATGTACTAGGTCTGCAAAGGTTTAAAATACCAATGCGCAACCCCATTTAAGAAAAGCATCCAATCCTAACTGAAGGTGGAAAAAGCAGTGTATTTTTTAGCAAAGAAAATGTATTTTACACAACTAGTTATTAAAATCTATTTATTTTACTTAAACTTTGCAAAAAATAAAAAAAAGGCGAAAGTGAAAAATAGAAATATAAAATTCATATATTTATGCCAGTTAAAATAAATCGGTAATTAAACTTCAAATCGAATGCATAAAGTCATAATTTTATTACGTAATTCGGGCAAAGATGTGAGCAAATTATTGAATCGTATCTGAAACTATTATGAAGGTCTTTTGAGTATTATTTTGAGTATTAAAATAAATTAAATGTAAAATTTGCTTAATAGCATTTTTCAATAATTTTATTATAGATAATGTATCACAATATTTTGCATTTTTTTGCTTCCATGACAGATAGGATAAGTTAAACCTCCTTACGTTACCATAAGTGATATTAACCGTAGTATTCCTTATTTTATAAGATTCTTAAATCAGATTTTATATCCACATATAATGGTATCATTTTATGATCGTTTTCGAGAATAGAAGGAAAATATAGTAAAAGACGCACTTAAGAGGCATTTTAAGCCCGCTTTAAAACCCATTCAGCTGGATGTTTGTCCATAAATTGTTTATTTATTGGAGCCCTTTTCTCTAAAGCTCTGTTTTATGTATTGTTTAGTGAATGCGTTCATTTTAGTATGATTAAGAAAACAAGGGTTCATACAAATAGAAAAGAAAATTAGGTGGAAAATGTTTTCTCTTGAAATAAATACATCTTAAATTTAGAAGAGTTTTTTTCGGCATAATTTTGTTTGTCCTTAGAAATATAATTATCAAGTTGAAATATATGAAATTTAGAAAAACATACTATGCAGATTTCTTTTGAATTCTTTGCAATTCATAGGATTTGTCACGACCCGTGTGTGGTTGGGTTCGAAGAAGAAGACATGATATTAAAGTAACTAATTTTATTCAACTCTTTTAACACTTTACGTGCACTTGAATAACTATACCTTTGGAGTAATAAGAAATCTTATCTAAAATTCAGATGACTAAATTATGTAAAGTACTTATCTGGCCTAAATTTCTCGTATGGTCTGGCCTGCCAGACACAGACCTAGAGGAAAAACTGCAAGTGTTTTAGCAAAGCATACCATAACTATAAACAAGATGGCAAATTTTAAAATGCGTTTTACTCGAAACGTGTGCCACCCAGCCAGTATGGTGGATATGACCCTCAGCTTTAAACCGAGTGGGCTCGGATTCGAATCCCGAATAAGGCATGTAAAGAAGACGGACTTTCGCCTGAAACGGATTCCCGTCTCGAATGGAAATCAGTGCACCTTTTCTGTTTGCTGGGATCCTCGTTTATAAAAAAAATTTGTAATCTTCAGTGTTTGTATTGAATGTTTTTCTGTTCTTCCATCTCTCGTCTCATATGTATCCCAGGATTAAACATACAACTCGAAATGTATTTTTTTCGAAAAATTCAAACGAGGACAGCGATTGCTCAAAAAATTTAAGAATAATTAACTGGAATTTTGTGTGTATATTCTGTATAGTAGTAGAAGTGTTTTAACCTTCAGATTTATCAATTACTGATTTATTAAAAAATTTACAGTCCCTTATGTGAGTACAATCGCTGTTTCTTAAGCAAATTCATATAATAGCTAAGATAAAGTGCTCTAGTTTTTGTAAAAACTAAAATATCTCTTATTCTGAAGGTCATTTCATAGATGAATCCCAAAATAACACATTAAAATTAAAATACTTAAGAATTTGTTCTTAAACTTTTTGTACAGAGTTGGCCCAGTTATGTTATTTTTTTTATGTATGTTATTTTTTGTAAATATTTACCAATTTTTTCCCATTTTAGAAATAATTTTTTTCTCTTCTTAGTTTTAGCATTTTGTTCTTAAAATGTACTAAATAAATCTAAAAACCACAAAAAAATTCTGCTCCTTCATTTTTAAAAAAAAAAAAATTGTCGCAAGTAATCGGATGCTATAATGAAACCCTTACTTACTTCCCCCCATATTTAATTCCAATTGATTAAAGAAACAATCAAATCCACATCATGTCTGCTGGTATTTCCGACTTAACAGCAACGCCATTGATTGATATATAGTGCTTTATCTGCGAAAATGTTCCTAGAAAAAAATGTTTATAAATAATGTTGATCTCAAACTAATATTTATGTTAAAGCAATTAGGAATAAATCAGATCGATTTTGCTGCTATAGGTACAAACCCAAACCAAACATGAAGGTACAGCTGACATTATGCACGAAATCTATTTTTCCTGCGAATCTCATGTATATTCAATGCGGAAAAGAGGTTCTGTTAGTGTTGATGAAGAATCGATATTCTGGGAAGATAAAATATGTTTCTTATAAATTGCGCTTTCTCTTGAAGGTATTCCTAAAGGTTTGAATTATTTATGAAATTGTAAAGTAATTATGCAGAAAATTCGTTTTGTTACTCTAAAAATGCTCATAATATTCATAACAAAATCTGGCTTTATAGTATATTTCTTAATACATCTTCAGAGGTATGAATAACATTAAGATAAATTTCAAAGAGAATGAGCTAGTATCTTAGCATATGCTCAATGTTTTAATGAAAAATAGGTAAATATATTATTCTATAACAATGTTTTGAATAATTTCATATAAAATTCTTTATATAGATAACTGTTTAGTAAAGCTATAATAAGTATTTTTATATCTATAACACGATATTTTTATAACGGAATGAGATAGGTATTTTCATATTCATTGGACCACACACACACACCGTCGCAAGCTGGAGGTTGCAGGAGTAGATTGGGAAACCAAATCATCTGACATTCTTATAAAAATAATCCCTTTCTAACTAATCAGCTTAAAATAATTAAAATTATAAACAGAGGGAGTAATCAAACTTAGTTCCCTAACTTAAGCGTATAACGCAATTAACTAAACATTATCTGAGTTGGATCCGATAGTAGGGCACTTGCCAAATTTCTCCTAGTTATGCTTTACAGTCTAATCCAAAACTCCTTCTCTCCTACTTCCATGCTTCTGAAAGGCAATACTTTAATCTCATTTAAATGATACTACTACTGGGACTACTCTAACACACCCATTGCCAGGGTTTAAATAGCAATGAAATTAGCATAAATCAAATTATCTTCGTCTTGCCAAAAATCCTCAAGAGAGGTTAGTAGTAAGATAAGAGAGGTAGGAAACCCTGTTATGCTCTCTCTCAAAATTGAGGCAGAGTGGAGCCAAAATGTTATTTAGCCCCACCTTGCCTCGTGCAGTTTAATGATCCTTGATCTGCTACTTTTACTAATATTAAAATTACTATTTGACCCAAATCTGTCTCTTAAATCACTACCGTATATTCAGCACAATAAAACAAGCCCTGAGAATCATTAGATCCAGAAAAACGATGCAATAACATGTTATCCACATCACGAGTCATCATTCATAACTTATTTTAGGAAAGAAATCACAAGATATGTCACTGTATTACGCTAATGTTTCGTCTGCGTCTTGTAGGAAAAGAGTTCAGCTGGAGGGATAAATAGAGCTTGATATTTGCAACCGATAAATAAATCGACAGTCCCTACGGGGAAAACATGATTATACCGTCATTTTGTTCGCTGACCGAACATTTTATGAGTAAATAAGAGAGCCGTGTGTGATATTTTCTGGTTTTTGTCCTTAACCTACTTTGATAAAACGGTAAAGGAAGTGTACCTTTAGTGGGAGCTGGAGGTAACGCATTGTGATAGTCCATTCAGGAGAGGAATACTGCTTGCAGGTGCAATCAATGGTTATTATTGAAAGGAATTCTTAACATGGCATTTCTTGATCAGCGTATACCATATCCACCACCTAATGTTTTTCAAAACTCCTTCTAAGCCTTTTTCGGAAAATGAATAGTTTCTCGTGTAGCTGACTTTAAGGTCATATACTTTGAGGGGCCTTAGCTTATAGTTAAATTCTAAATGTATATTTTTGGATCCCGCCTCTTCAGATATGTCATACCGCATGAATCGCTGTTGCAGTTCTAAATGCATGAGCACGCTTTAAAATCTTTCTTATGCATTGGTGCATTATTTTAGTTATGATGAAAGGAATGTGATATTTAAGTAATTTAATAGATACAGTATTTAATATACATAGTAAACAGTATTTTCAGATGAAGAAAGTCTCTTTTTGGGGATGATGAGGAAGAAATGAATGATGAAGAGTATAATAGCAAGTATGACTCCTCTACTGAAATCGATCCAGATAACTTAACGGTAACATATATATACTAATGCTAGTGACACTAAATATCGAAAACAAGTTATTCATTTATACTCTTTTACAAAACATGGTCCCGAAACTTAGTCAGTTACCTTAAACCAGGAGTGGCTAACCTTTTTAGGAAGAGTGCCACTTTCAGATAAAAAATAATTAAGCGTGCCACTTCCAACTTCTCAAAAAAATAAAAAGGTAAAAAAAATATTTAAAGGCTTATTATGTAACTTTAATGAACAGAGAAAATTTTTAAAGCACCATTCTAAGTAGTGGAAATTTAAAAAAACAATATAATAAATGAGACCATAGCACAAACTTAAATTTTATTGTAAATCAGTTCAGTTTTTTTGAACGATATTTTGATTTTGTTATGTTTATAATAGAAAACATTTGTTCACAAAAGTATGTTAATTCAAATCTAAAACAATATCTGACACAGCGAAATCGTGTAAATTTGAAAAATTGCTTGTTATAACCAATTTTCAAAAATTCAATGAACTCCTTACGTTTCGCTTTGCAGTGTAGTATGGTGCTATATTAAAAAATCTCGATTTTGATATCAAGAGGGTAACAATTAGCATTTTTCAGAGAAATTGAAAGAGGATTTATGAAAAGATCTGTATTTTTTTATCATGAAAATCATCAAACCTAGCACAGAAAACATCGTGCAAAAATGGATATTAAATTTTCAGATCTACCACGGCTGGGAGCACTATTAACTTTGGTAGATAGTTCCTGTATTAAAGTGAAATACCCGTTAATTATTTCCCTCCAAAAAAAAAAAGCAAAAGTTTGTCCATAAAAGAAGGTATATGATTTACTAGGGTAGAAAAAATACAATCTTTCTCTGTAATCATAAATTAAAATTTTTTAATGTCCCTTAATATCAGTAGGAAAGCTAAATCACATAGCTTGTTTTCATTCTAAAATAGCAAATACTCACTGGGTAGTCCAGTGATTTCTTCCAGATATTTTAAAAAAATACACTCCCTCAAATTCCAAACACTAGCGAGTGAAAAAAGCTTTGGAAAGCCACCTCGCACAACAAAACAAGTGCATTCTCTACACGATAAATTTCTACGCAATCTCAATTAGATTATTTAAATTAAATTTTGAGATTTTTATTCTGAGACAATTAAACTTTAATAAAATTGTTAAAATAAATTGTTAGTAATACAAATTTCTCCGAATTTTTATTAAGTCTTCGCGTGCCTCCGTTATAACTGCGTCATGTCACACTGTGGCATGCGTGCCATGGGTTGGCCACCCCCGCCTTAAACAGAAGCACGAAAGATGCAATATTTTAATATTTTCCTCCAAATAATCATCTTTTAAATACAAGTATCAGAACTATTACACTAAGCAGTTCCCTTTCAATTTGCAAGATAATGAAATTAATACTAGGAGTAGACGTGTACCTGATCCGAAATGTTAAACATCCGGAACGTATTTCTGCTAGTCAAAGAGAAAATTAATGTTCCATTCGCTGTGTTAATGGACACGAAATCTCATTAGGAAGACATAAATGACGTAATTTGATATTCATTAAGGCTTTCCCACAGAGTAACCACTTTTCGTAAAGAACCATCGTCTAAATGGTGTATGATATTTAATCTTTTAAATGGAACAATCGTCTAAAGCATGGTGTTCGTATTAATTCGTGCTAATGTATAAATAATTATTTAATCTATGGATCCTTTTATTAAGGTTTTTTTTACTAAATGCGTTATTTGATTAAATCTCTGCATATTCATTTAAATTTTATCCAAGAAAAATAAATGAAGCAATGTAAACTAAAATAGTTCTCAAAGTTAAGCCTAATTATTGTCAATGTTTCGAATATTTTGGAAATGAAGTATTCTATGTGTGAAAAAAAGCCAAATTTTACAAAGAATTAGACGAAAGGAAACTTCCTTTTCATCTACAGCAGATTTAGTTTGAACAAATATTATTTAGATTTAATTTTTTTTTTCAAAGAGAAAAGATCTACAGTGACCGGAAATAGTTTTCTATGTGTTTTGTTGTTATGTATTAATTATATATTGAATGCATCTCTGCAACCTTGTTAAGTATAGGTTTTTGAAGTGATCCCTATGGACTTCTAGGGTTCCTTTTGACTTCTGCAGGGGTCCACGGAAGATTAAAATTAATTTGAAATTACGTGGAAAAAGTTAAGGAGATTGCGTAAAGTTTCTTGCAAAGTAAAATATTTGTTACTTATTTCCATTACTGTGAAAGTTATAAAAAATGAATTTTAAGTGTTAAAAATTTACAGTAAAAACTAAAAACTTTAGAATTAAATTTCTGGTAGGTAAATCAAGCACAATGATAAGCGCTGCACGGTGGAAGTCAAATCCAGTGAGGGTACGATCTTCTTTGCAGGTTTAAATAGGAACGGAATCTCAGTACCCAAGCAATAATTTATGTAAGATCTCGCAGTTTTTTAATTGTAAAATAATTAAATTAATTGGGGAAAATAGAAGAAAGTCGATCGCGTGGCTCAAACCCTATCCGAACGCTTGGTACGCAGGTACATTACATCAATGCCACTGTGTCGCTGGAGGAAATTAAAACTCAATCGTATAAAAGCTAAGCATACATTTCGATGACTATTTCATCCAAATTGACTGCGAGTACTCGGGTCAATATGCTTGGGAACCCTTGATGTACGCTGAATCTGTCAAAATTCCAAGTCTTCACGTGGGCGTGGAGTGGAAATTGAGAGTGGAGTGCACAGATCAGGTGTTAGTTTCATCACTGGTTCCTGGCCTAGAATTTTGAAGTTCATTACCAATGACTCTCTCATAGTTTCGAAGTAAGACGTCAGTTAGACTATCAAGCAAGCAATAGTGTCAACTGTCGTTTAGATCATCTTTCACCTGAAAATATTTTTACCTTACTGTATTTCATCGGTTCACAAGTGGTTAATTTTGAAATAAAATGCTTTTGTTCTGATATTTTTCCTATTAAGTTTTTGCTGTTTTTTCTGGCTTAGATTAAACATTTAAATTACAACTCGTAATTTATTTCCACTTGTCCTATTTTCTAAGTCTTTCGTTGATTATAACATCTTCTAATAAAAGTTCTTATTGTCATTGTTTTGTTTTAATTTTAGTTTTTATATAGTATCTACCATATTATCTGAATCTCAGCCATTTATTACTATATCTAATATTACTTCTGCCGCATCGAATAATTAATATTCTTCTGTTGCATCTTTTCATTAAATAATGCATGATTTTTTTCTTCCATACATTCCAAATTTATCGCCCTATCAACTGAAACTTAACCCCCTATTCTTGTTCTTGAAACTATCACTTCCACATTCAATTGTCAACCTTCTAGAATTGCATTTTCTATATTTTAAGCTTTGAAACAGACAAAAAAGTGGAAAAAATGGAGGGAAAAAAGTCTCATCCTACAAAATGAGTTTAACCTAATATGGAAATGAAAATGACTTCTCGTAAACCAAAAAGAGTACCTCTGTAAAAGGCACATCAAGACCAGTAAGACCTAATACTTTATGATGTCGAAATGATGCCGAGGCTGTCTTCAGGCATTATTTAGTATCAACCAAAAATTGACAATGAGTACAAATATTTTATGAACACCTTTTTGAGAATCACTTTTTAAAACATTCATACATTACAGCCTTTTTATTGAGATTTTACTGAACTGCGCATTTTCTTTATATATCTTTGAAAATCTCAAATTTTTTGTGATAAATGTTATTTTGTGAACCAATATGTTTCATCACATAATTACCAAAGTAGAAAGGATAAAACAGAAAAAAAAATCACATTTTCCTTGAGGTAATAAATGTATTAATTTAATATTATACAAAAATTCGGAATTTTTCCACTAACTAACCTCTTTGCTTGTGAATAAAAACAATTAGAAAAATTAACCTTTATATATATATATATATATATATACGAGAAAACTTCTTTATATTAAAAACATATTAAAGCGAGAGCAGAAAAATCTAGTCTTAAATTTGCCATTTTAGTTTCAAGTATTTACGTGCAAAAGATAAAATATTCGTTAATATTAATAGCAATATTCTTTAAAAAAAAAACAGAAAAATATCACATTTATATCTACAATGACAAAACGGAAAAAGTTAAATTATTCCTGGTTTGGCAACTCAAAAAAAAAAAAAAAAATTTACAGAGATGAAAAAAAGGAAGTAAGGAAATATTGCCTGTGATGGCAGCACGAGATAAAATAATCAATTATAGTTACGGCAAATAGGAAATTGGAAATTTAACTCTCTAAGGGAAAACCGGAAGTATGAAATTGAAATAAATGTAAAAACATAACGAAAACATCTTAATATTAATTAACGGCTTAACTGTGTGAAAGGAGCATACAACTCTACTTGTAATCCTATGTTTGTGGGCGAAAATAAAGGATTTCGACTTCAAAGAATGTAAAATAAGAACTTGCAATTCCATATTTAAGAAAAAAAATCAGAGGTGAGTAATATATAGTGTGTGTGTGTGTTTATATATAAAGTATTTATGTGTATTTTAAAATTTTCAGTTTGATTATATATTATTTTAATATAAATATTTAATTTTCATCTTTAGTTTGACACCTGTTTTATTGTTATCAAATACAAAATAATTGCTTATTATCGTTTGCGCTCTGTAATTTATGTAGACTACTTTTTATTTGTATTTTTTGATTCATAACTATTTTTGTATTTTATTTGCTTTTATGTATTGTCGGTTTCATTTTAATATTCTATTTATTAATCGAATTTTATTTTATTATTACATCATTTAAATACATCAAACTATTTAATTTGTTCCATGTTAGGC
>BMAO01025205.1:0-17464 GCA_019973975.1 Trichonephila clavata
TCTTCACCGTCAAAAATATCTTCTTCCTTGCACGAGATACTGTCTCTATATAAAATTTATCCTTCATTGTATTTTTGATCTGATTACATTTACATCTTATTATAAAGTACATCAGAGTAACCGCCAGATAATATTCTGTCCACTGCACAATAATTGTACAAAATTTCTACGCTTACATATTTCATAAAAATATATATATATAAATTTCTAAAAATTAAATTCTTAGGAAATTTTCATGAGAAAAAATTTTAAAATATAATTCAGACAGTAATCAAATCCCGAGATTAGTTAGTTTAATCCCAGGATTTCAGGATTTGAAGAATCACTGGGATTTTTTTTTCGGGATATCGGGGCTGCAAATATCAGTATTTTTTAACAAATAATTTTACTCGTTACACTAGTGCTTCTTAAGCAAAGTCAGCAGTATGCTCAACTTATTGTATAATTTATTTTAGAACCGACTACATTTGAATAAATTACATTCGTCATTAAAATAGTTTCTTTTTCGTTCTTTCTAGGTGCAAGAATAAATACAGCTTTCTTACCGGTTTTTCTTAAAAGTAAAGGCTTTACAATAGCTCATTTATCGATAATTACAGCGATAAGTGTAGTTTTTCAACTTTTAGGAACTGTGTTATCAGGAATTATTACAGATAAAATAGGCAGAGCAAAACCAGTCCTTAATATTTATTTTGCGATAGAATATATCTTAAAATAATATTTAAAGTAGATCAAAGCAGGTTATAGGTACTTTATATCGAAAGGTAATTAAAAAAGTATTGCATTTATAGTTTAAAATTTTTTAATCTACTTTTAATATAATTTACTCATTAATAATATTAATCTGTGATCCAAAAATGTCACCTTCCCATGCATTATGTTTAGTAGCTGGGATGGGTGCTTGCACTTTTTCACACAAACTGTCGAAGTCTAGGTCTATTGAAATTAAGTGAAATTGCATTACATATTCTGTGTTTCATTTTTTTCTATACTTTGTTTTTGTAGCCACTCATGTTGAAAAATATTTTTCACTTATACACATTGTTCTGAATGACATTAAAATGTTTATAACTGTGTGAGAAATACTGTATATTTTGAATCTTCAACCTAAAATTTAGAAATTGTTCTTATTTAAATTTAGATTTTTAACATCGAATCTATTGATATGTTGATAAATTGTTCTCTCCCCTTTATTGTATGCGTTTTCCCCACAGAATACAGAAAGGGACATTGTTGCGCCCTCTAGCGCCCGCTATGCGAAGTGAGCTTGTAAACTAAGGGGGACTGGAGTTGTTGAAAAGAAACTGAACGGTAACAAGACACTGAACGAAGCTTTGCGAGCGGAATGCGTTATGTAGCGGTTTTTTTGTAAAAAGTAGATTAGTTTTAGAATTATATTGTAAAAATAAATGTTAGTTGCATATCATAAAAGAAGCCTCTTTGATGTCAAATGCATGAGAGCCTCTCATTTTATTAATAACGATCACATGGATCAAGTAAAAATACCACAATATGGCACCCCCGGGTGGGCGGCTTGATTGGAACGGCAACAAAGAAGCGAAGAGGTAGGCAAAGATTTATTATTTTCCATTTTAAAGATATTAGTGCATGGAAATTTGATTTTGTTTTGAATATTTGAATGATCAATTTTTGTATTGAATGTACTGAATATACAGTTTAGAAGATTTAAATAATTAAGATAGTAGAAATGGAAATAATAAAAAGAAACAAAACCACTCAAAGAGCTTCGTTTACGAAAGCGTATAATAAGTTAGAAAGCGCATTAATGGACGATAGCGTCGAATATGACGAAATTGAAATGTGCTTAGAATTGTTTAAGCAAAAAGCAGACTCTTTAGAAACAATTCATAACGGTTATTTAGATGGCTTAGAAAACGAACTAGATTTCGAAAATGAATTTATTGCGGTTGAAGAATACCGAGAATAATCACTGAGAATTCAGCTACGAGCTAAGCGTGTTTTAGAGAATTTGAAAAACATTACGAAGGAGAACGAGACTGCTTTTACCAATAACGGCTCGCAGTCACAAAATGACAAATTTCCTAAAACATTATGTCAACGACTCCCCGAAATAGAGCTTTATAAATTCGGTGGAGACTTGAAAGATTGGTTGACATTTTGGAACCAATTCAAAAATATCCATGAAAATACGAATCTGACAAACGCGGATAAATTTCATTATTTAATCCAATCAATGAAATTAAAATCTGAATCAAGAGAAATTGTAGAATCTTTTCCCATAACTGATGAAAACTATTCTTCAGCTTTACAGAGTTTAAAAGAAAGATATGGTAGAAAAGACTTGTTAATAGATTTTTATGTTAGAGAGCTATTAAAGCTCGTTTTGAACAACGCAAATAGGAATAAAAGCGATCCTTTGAGTTGTTTATACAATAAACTGTCTACTCAATTGAGCTCCTTAGGAGTAACATCTGAAATGTGCGGGGTAATATTATATCCTCTTGTTGAAAGTTCATTACCTATAAATGTGTTACGTTCATTTGAACGGCAAAGAAAAAGTCTGGAAAACGAACTAAAATTATCAAGTCTTGATGCAATAATTTATTTTTGAAAAACGAGGTCGAAACTGAAGAGAAAATCCGGTTAAGCAGAACAGACATATTTCACTTTTCCTCGGAGCGGAAAAACGCCGCGCCTGCAAATTCTCGAGATCGAAAACCCTCAGCAACCGAATTGTTTATTAGCCATAAATCAAATGATAATTTATGTATGTTTTGTTTTAAAAATCATGAAACTCGATCGTGTAAAAAAGCATATTTTATTCCTTTAGATGAAAAATTGTCAATGATTAAAAGGAAAGGTTTATGCCGTATTTGTTTAACGAAAGGCCATTTAGCAAAACTCTGTTCATCTAGTATTGAATGTAATCTCTGCTCTGAAAGACATTTAAAATTAATGTGTCCTAACTTAGAAGTTAATAAATTGGATCAAATACCAAAACAAAGTTTTAATGATATGGATGAAAGGATTACAGACACTTTGTATTCGCACACAAGTGCAACGCATGAAGTTTTTTTGCAAACTCTTATAGTTAATATTAAAGGAAAAAAGACACGACGTTTGGCTAGAGTTATTTTAGATACGGGTTCCCAAAGATCTTACATTAAAAAATCTACCGCAGAGGAGTTAGGTTTTGAAATTCAGAGAGAAGAAGAATTTTCACACGCATTATTTGAGGGTAGGAAATCTGAAACACAAAGGCATAATTGTTATAAAATTTATCTTTATAGCCTTGACGGGAAATATAGCTGTAGTTTAGATGTTTTAGATCAAGATATAATTTGCAACGACATAGCTAGCGTTAGGTATGGACCTTGGATGAGGGGATTGAAACGAAAGAAAATATTTATAACTGACTTTCAAAATGATTCAGGACCCATTGAAATACTTTTAGGAGCCGACGTTGTTGGTAAACTATTTACGGGAAAACGAGAAGAATTGATGTCTGGATTAGTCGCCATGGGGACTAAATTAGATTGGACATTAATGGGAAAAGTTCCTCAGTTACAACATCAAAACATGAATATGACTGTCGTTAGTATGCTGTCTCAGGAATTACCAGTTTCATTCTTGTGGGACTTAGAGCTTCTCGGTATTAGAGATCCTGTTGAACAAAATAACAAAGATGATTTGCGAAAGGCCATAATGATTCACTTTCGAGATACTGTTCAGCAAAATTCAGATGGAAGGTACGAAGTAAGCTTACCCTGGAAAAAAGATCATGCCCTTTTACCCAATAACTATGAGTTAGCTTACAAGAGGTTAGATTCTACTTATAAGAAGTTAGACAAAACGGGATATAGAGAAAAGTACCAGCAAGTTTTTGGAGAATGGGTAGAAGAAGGAGTAATTGAAGAAGTTTCTTGCGGCGAATTGTCGTTGCAAGAGTCTCATTACCTTCCTCATGTCCAGTTACTCCAAGCTAAGTCAAGAATAACTCCGATGAAGAAAATAACGATCCCGCGCCTTGAATTGATGGCGCTACTATTGGAGCGAGATTATTTGATTCCGTGAGTCAGGCTCTGAAACCAGAAATTGAGAATATTAATTCTTATTTTTGGACTGACTCATCAACAGTGTTGACCTGGATTAAGAGACAAGAACAGTGGTCAGTGTTTGTGAACAATCGAATTGTTGAAATAAAAAGGCTGACTCCCCCTGAAAACTGGTTCCATGTTCCAGGAAATCAAAATCCTGCTGACATTCTCTCTAGAGGATGCGGACCCAGACAGCTTTTGAAATCTGAGTGGTGGCTAGGACCTACTTGGCTGAAGAAATCTAAAGAAGACTGGCCTAAGTCATTTGGTAGTGTCAATGAAGAAGTTGAAAAAGAGAAGCGAAAAATTGTCGTCTCAGCTAGCAATATAGAATTTAAATCCACTGTAACTCTATTAGCAACAAGAATTTCGAAATTTTCAAAAATAGTTAGAGTTTTAGCATGGATATTACGCTTTCAGCCGAAAGCTAAGAATTTAAGGAAGCATGCAAATTTAACACAAGAAGAAATAATGGAAGCTCAGAAAAGACTACTGCGTTCAGCACAAAAAAAAAGTGTTTTAATGAAGAAGGAAGAAAATCTTTGAAAAACTTTCAAGTTTCTACTGATAATGATGGTATACTCCGATTAAAGTCCAGAATTGCCAACGAAGATGAATTGCCTGAATTCATTGCTCCATTGATAGTGTGGCGATATCTAAGTAAGCCAGTAACAGCCTCCGGATGAGAGTGATCACTTTTGTCTAGTGGTATGTTACGCGCTTACGAATCGGAAGGTACCGAGTTCAAACCTCCTATACCCAGGATTCCGTGGAACACAGTTTGAAGACCACTACACAAAATACAGAGCACAAAGATGACCAAATTCCATTGACATACAATTACATTTAAAAGTGGCCTTAAAAGTTTCAATTTCTTTTTTCGAAACGGATAGACTAGATATCGTTGATTGGTGAAGGGGGAAGCAGAAATATATATATATACAACAAGAGAGGTTAACTTTCATTATTTAATTTACTTATACGCATTTAATATTTAATGCAATATCGCTGCTCGTCGTCTAGACTTTTACGAAAAAATTTCTCCTCCTACGTAAAAATTCGAAAAAATTGGGTTTCCTCCCTCAAAATCGGGGTGAAACCCAGCTAAACCGTATTGTAACCTCTATGGTGCTCAAGGCTACGGCCAACGATAAGCGTACAACTAGCCCCTTGCCATGATGAATTTCATGGGCCTGGATCTGACACAGTCGAGATCAGGTGGTACAAGAAGCAACAACAACTACGAAAAAATTTTAAAACCCCACGATCTTGTTTCATATTTTGATTACCTTTATCAACGTTGGATATTGAAGTTGCTCGAGAGTTATTTACGATGCGTCTCGCAATTTTAATCCCCAGTCAAGTGATGAGGACAACATGTGAGATGGCATCGACTCTCCAAACTTCCACATCAAAGTAAAAAAAAGCTTTGACAAATTTAATGGGCATAATCCCCATTACACCGCAAGTCTTCAGTGCCACTAGAACTTCTGACTAGATAACGCTGGTCACTAATTCACGGTTGTAACAGCTACTGCAGCAAGAATTCCCAACGAGATCTATATAGTCCCACTTCTTGCATCAGAGGCCGACTGCGACCAATTGACGCAATGTATGATGCGAAGAAAATTCGCTTGTGCGCTTGATTGACATTCGTTTCCGATGAATGATGTAGCAGAATCAAAATTGACTCTTGCATCATTGACCTAACAGTCAATTACTCACTCAACTCTAATCAAAGACACATGATTCGCTTCCTTTTTTCACAGAAAGAAAAAATTAGTATTGATACGTTTTGAACACATATCGTATACGAAAAGAAAAAGTGAAAAAAATAACTTGTGGTGAGATTTATATTTTTTAATTTTATTTATGTCCTTAATTTATTTATGTATTTTTATTTATTTGTTTATTTTTTACTTATTTATTTTGCCATTAGGAAGATTAATATCTACATTGGTTGGTGGTTATATCATGAGTATATTCGGCGGAAGAATGGCATTTACAGTGATAGGAAGCATTACTTTAGTTTATGCAGTTATATACAGTATTTATCTTGGCTGTCAACAATATTGCATAAAACCAGTAAAGAAAGATCCAGACATTTAGTAAGAATAAATTATTTTTTGTCAAACTTTTCACATTTAAAATATGAACATTATGTATTAAATTACTTTTTTTTTCAATTACAAGCATTTTTTTTCAGAAAAAAACATTAAATTTTGTTGCATTTAATTTATTTTCTAACATTTTCGAAGATTATAAGTCTTATCAAATGTAAAGGACTCTGATTTTCTAAAACCTATCGTATCTATGAGAGACATAATTCGTCAAAAATAAGCTAAATAAACTAAAGCATATAAAACTCACCGAAATAAATTTACTAATTATAATAATAATAAAATCACTTGAAATAAGAAACTTTGAAAATCACTTTGATATAATTCTCATTCGCCATTTTATATTGCGCTTACGATATCTTTAATTTTAATTAATAAAACAAATTAATATATAAAATTAATTAAAAAATACCTATTAAAGTTAAAGCGTATTAAAAGACTTGGGTGACAAGATGTATAGTTGATTCACATTATTTTCATACGCTTAAAAGGATTATAAGGATAAGTATCATATTATCGAAGAATCGCGTGGGAATTGGAGTTCCAATATTATTTTTCAAAATCAATTATGACTCTCTCATCAATGGGCTACAAAAATCATTATGGTGGCATTTCTTACATGGCGACGTCATATATGTTTATTATATAATTATTATTTTTATACAATGTACAATTACGTCAGAAGTAAAATTCTGTCAATTTTAGTAAAATTTTGAAACATGTATCGATTGTTTTTTTTTATATTTAAAATTTACATTTATGTGAAAATTTAAGAATTTCAAATGGTATATATTTACTTTATTAAAATCGAATCAAATTAAATTGAATTTTTGTCATTAGTAGTTGTGGCACAGTTGCTATTACAAAATACTCTGCCTTTCAATTTATCTGTAGTAATTTGATTTTGCTTATAAAATAGTTATAATTCCGGAAAATAAACTCGAATTGGAGAGCATTTTTTTAAATGGAATAAAATGGAATATTTAGGCAAATAAAAGAAACGAGAATGATTTAACATAATTATTATGTTTTAGTATAATATCTGTAATAACTATTAAACTTCATTTCTTTATAATTACTTTTGTTAGCATGCTATTATAATTGGGCTTAAAAATTTTCTTTCCAGGTAAAAGTTGCAGTATTGCCTAAAAAGGAATTTAAGGGTTTGATGTTATTTTTCTTTGAATAAGAAACATGTTTGGTTGTACTATTTTAGAAGATTTGCATGTGAATTTGTTTTCTCCTTTACATGTATATTAAAAATTATAATCTTATATACAATAACTTATTATATTGTTATTAATTTATAAATAAAGTAATATATAAAATGTAATATTTATTACTTATTTTGATGTGTCATTAATAATATTACTTCTCAAAAATATTTAATCATTTGCAATAAAATAATTAAATTTTGATAATTTTTTTATAATATTGAACACAGTCAAAATAGACTGCACATAATGTTTCTAAGGCCACATATTTGTAAGGTAACAGATTAAAGACATCGATTTTCCTTAAGACTAAAGTGGACAGTTAAAATGTGGAAAATTGTCCAAAATATCGAAAAAATTTTTTTGCTGATTATAATATTTTATTAGCCTCTCTATCAAACGCAAAAAAATTTTTTTGGTTTTATGCATTTTTTCTGAGTTATAGGGTAGTTTCGAATTAGTCATCCATGACCACGCCCCTTTGTTTACATTTTCTAATGTCATGCTATTGTAGCTGTCATGCACTTTGACAGGAAAAATTTTATTTACTGTAGACAAAGCCTCACTAATTTTTATTTTTAAATGCTAATTTATCAAGTTCATGATGGCAACAATTTGTTTTAACCATATCTCAGACTCAAATTGATATCATTTGTTTACAATTTGTTCAAACTTCGGTTTGCATTTTTCGTTCAACCAAACAAAACAAAAAGTTCTTTTCAGAACTAAAGCTCTTTTTAAATTGCTTTTGTTGTTTAAAGTTATTAGAGTACGGAACTTATAGAATCGAGATATAGAAAACCTAAAGGTCGTCCTACCAAAAGGAGGAAGATGTTGTCTGAAAACAGCAAGAAGCGATGGCAGAAATCTCCTGAAACTGTTGATGAAAAAAACATTTTTATATTACAGAGGGATCCATTATCTGACCCAAGTACATCTTCCCAACTTGAGGCAAGTTATATTTTCACCCACAAGGCTGTGTTTTCTGAACTATTGCAAAAAGTTCCTTGCAAATATTATACAAACTGTGCCCTTGTTATAAAACAACACCAATCCATGGGATATTCTACAAAAATTGAACTTTTATGTGAATCATGCCATGAAAGCTATGGAAGTGTGTATTCAAGTTTCCAAGAGGAGTCTAAAAATTCACATGATATTAACAGCAAGCTGGTAAGTGCCTTCCTATCCATAGGCAGAGGGCATGCTGCTTTGGAAACTTTTTCATCTGTGCTCAACATGCCAACAATGGACAGAAAAACATTTGCCAAATGCATGCACAACTTATCGGTTAAAAACAAAGAAGTGAAGAAAAAAATGCTCGAAATGTCACGTCAAGCAGCTAGAGAAGCTCACATAAAAGTTAATTCTTCTCTAAAATATCAGGAAATCATTGACGTGAGTGTGTCATATGACGGTACATGGCAAAAGCGAGGACATACATCTAACCTAGGATTAGGAATAATCATCGATGTCCTTAGTGGACTTGTTCTTGACTTTGAAGTATTGTCGAAATACTGTCATAATTGCATAATTACTGGTCGAGATATGGGAGCCGATAGTGCGGAATTTCACATTTGGCAAAAAGGACATATGGATGAGTGTGACAAAAATTTCGATGGAACGTCTGGAGCCATGGAGATGCATGCTGCACTAATTATGTGGAGATGGTCAATAAGTGATTGCCAAATGAGATTCGTTTCCATGCTGAGTGATGGCGACTCGAAAACTTTTCAATTTTTGTCAGAAAAGGAAGTATATGGTTCTGAGGTAAAAATCGAAAAGGAAGAGTGCTTGAATCATGTTGCGAAGAGGCTAGGCACATCGTTACGCAACAAAGTAAAAGAGTGGAAGGTGAAGAAGGTGACTCTTGGTGGGCGTAAGCAGGGAAGCCTTACGGGAAAAAATATAACAAAGTTGCAAAACTACTACAAAAAAGCTATAAAAGATAATGTTCCTAATACCCAAAAAATGAAAACTGCTATATATGCCAGCCTGATGCATTGCTCGTCAACTGACGAAAAGCCTACGTATGGTAAGTGTCTGAAGGGGAATTCATCATGGTGTTTTTATAAAAGAGCAATAGCCAAAGGTGAAACCCCAGGGTCACATAGTTCCATGAGAACTTGCTTGTCGCAACAAGTAGTTGAAAAAACTATGCCTGTTTACCAACGTTTAGCTTCAGACACCATCCTTGAAAGATGCGTAAGTGGCAAGACGCAGAATTGTAATGAAAGTCTGCATAGCTGCATTTAGCGAAGATGCACAAAAGAGGTATTCGTGTCCAAAAGGAGGCTAGAAATAGCAGTTACGGATGCCGTCGAAAAGCACAATTTGGGCTACGTGAAATCACTTGAATCAAAAGAGGACTCAAACCTTTATGATAGTTTTTCTTTGACTATTGCTGAAAGACAGGATAAACGACGCATTTCTCAAAACATTTCTGTGAAAAGAGAGAAAAGGAAAAGAAATACTACTAATAAAGATGTAGCCTATAATGCCGGTGCTTTTTAATTTTTTTTTCAGACTTAGCGACAGTTTTCTTTTTATGTGTAATTGAATTTATTTCTGTTTTGCGTTTTTATAATTTAATTGTATTGAAATACTTTATTTTTACTCATTGGAATTAACGAAATATATAATTTATTATCTGGTTGATGAAATACATTCTACTAATTTACTTTAGATATTATTAGAAAGTTCTAGCTTATTTTTCAATTTTTATCACTATATATACCACGCGTACTAATGTGACTGTTACAATAAATATTGCAGAATCTTTTATATATATATTCTGCACCTATCTTATGTTTATATGATATTAGTGTTTTTCAAATTTATACTTATATATCTTTAATTTTTTTTTAAAAAA
Source organism: Trichonephila clavata (assembly GCA_019973975.1). Classification (NCBI taxonomy): domain Eukaryota; kingdom Metazoa; phylum Arthropoda; class Arachnida; order Araneae; family Nephilidae; genus Trichonephila; species Trichonephila clavata. The sequence continues at coordinate 10,286 of BMAO01025205.1, forward strand.
ATCAGTTATTTTCTTATAAAATCAAAATAGTTGTTTCTCTCAAAATCAAATATTTGCCTCGAAACTGTTTTGAATTTTTGTAATTTAATCCTATTGAAATACTTTATTTTTACTTATTGTGATTTATGAAATATATAATATATTATCCGGTTGAGATAAAATAATAATGGAATACATTCTGCTAATTTACTTCTGATATTATTAGAATGTTCCAGCTTACTTTTCAATTTTTACCACTATGTGTACCACATGTCGATGGGACTGTTAGAATAAATATTGCACTTACATGTATATTTTCTGCACTTATCTTACATTTGTTATGATATTAGTGTTTTTATATTTCAAATTTATATTTATATCTTCATTTTTTTATAAAAAGCTAAGTTAATTTCCTTTAAAATAAAAAAAGCTGTTTTTCTCAAAATCAAAAATTTGCCTCGAAACCAAAATTCAAAATGTTCCATGCGTTGCAATTTTTGTCCGATTGTAACAAAACTTTCCAAAAGTATTCTTCTAATATGTAATTATAACTTCTTGGATGCATTGTAGTAATAGTGATAGGGTGAAAGAAGAAATTAAAGTTTTTTATGTATAAAGTCATTAAAATTCTTGAAAATTTCATATAAAACATTACTTTACATGCATAAATTTCTAAAGAATTGCTTAAAGAAGTTAAATCAGTTAAAAATATGAAATTTAAAAAAAATCAAAACGCATGGAACGTTTTGAAATTTTTAAATTATCGTTAAATTTTTTTAAAAAATTTTAAATTTCTTAAAAACTACTCATTTTTTTCTCACTAAATTTTGTATATGGTTTTAGTTATAACTTAAATACTGGCAGTCAAAATTTGGAGCATGTGTGTAACAAATTAAAAAAAAAATTTTTACTGTCCACTGTAGCCTTAAGAACCAACACGGAGTTTTAATCGTTGACAGAATTTCTAAAATGTATTAACTGATTTCCAATAAGTTAAATAGAAAACTAAATATATATAGGTTTTTTTTTTTAAAAAGTTGCACAATTATTTGCATTATTATATAAAACTAAAATTAATAAAATATTTTCTATCAAACTTAGCACGTTATAATTTAAAGAACCATTTTTATGGAAATTTCTTCTATTTTTCATACGATTTATTTATTTTTAAAATATTATCACAGTTGCCTTTCGGAATGAGCTGATGAAACCTGAATGTATTAAAAAATGTAGTCTCCCAAATAGTGGAAATGCAGTGGCGTAACGTACACCCATGCACTGCGGGAGGGGGAGCAAGGCTCTAGGGGGCCCAAAGTCTGACAGACGCCATTAACGTAGATTTCCTCAAAATTCGCTTTGCATTTTTTAAAATCGAATTTTTAAGCGATTCTCCGATTGGCGATCTAAAGTCATTCAAAATCAAAACTTAAATACACTTATTAGATATCTTTTACACTTATTAGATATCTTATTTTTAAGTTACCAGGTTATCTTTCGTTAGATTTCCAATTTTAATGAATATTATAAATATTCTCTAATATTTTACATTATTTACTTCGTTTACTCAGACTCCGGTTGATTTTGTATTCAGTTATAAGTTTAATATTAAATACTTTTACGTGATTGTGTAAAGGTATATTATGTTATGGTTTGTCAATCCTTTGTACATATACATATACAAGGGGTGATCAAATGAAAAGGTACGAAACGACACGGTGGTACAAATATAGACTTTATTCAAAATATACACCATAGGCTGAGAACAACGATCCCACTGATGAACAAGCCGCAGGATTCCTTGTTCCCAGAATTCCTGTGGCTGTGACGAGACCCAGTCTTCACAGTGTCCTTGAGTACGCCGTCCGAGTTGAAGCGCTTTCCTTTCAGGTGTTTCTTCAGTGGACCAAACACATGGAAATCGCAGGGTGACATGTCCGGACTGTAGGATGGATGGTCCAACGTCTCCCATTGGAACTTGTCCAGTTCCATTTGTGTGACTCTGGAGACGTGTGGACGCGCGTTATCATGGAACAGAACCACACCCTCCGTGAGCAGCCCCGGTCTTTTGTTCTTGATGGACCTGCGTAGGCGTCGGAGTGTCTCACAGTACACATCGGAGTTAATGCTTTTTCTGTGCTCGAGTAATTCTGTGCTCGCATCATTTGGACGCTGCTTTTTATAAGAGCCTTTGCTCTCTCCTGCGCATGCGGCACCCGCGCATGATCCGATCCAGTCAGAGTCTCCAATGGCATCCCGAGATGTCTCGCTACATTCTCCTTGGGGAATATGCAAATATTTAACTGTTTCATTTTTATGTCGTTTCGTACCTTTTCATTTGATCACCCTTGTATATATATATATATACTTGCTTGAAAAAGTTGCGTTCACCCTTAACAAATCATACAGAAAAGGTAAAATTTAATAGAAATATAATTTTTTTTCTAAAATTATTTCATGAATTTGTTTACTATTAATTAAATATTGAGCATGCAAGAATTCGTTAATTTTGAATTAAAACTACATAAGATAACAGGCGTTTTGTAGCAAAGTACACAAATCGTAGGCAGAAAAAGTGTGCGTTCACTATTTGAAATATTCTTGAAATTTTTATCAACAGGCATTATAGGTTAACTGAGTTTTTGCATTCCGTTATCAAGTAAGTTTTTTTTTTCGTTATAGAGTGTATATAAATAACAATTTCCCAATATCGTTCTTCATTCATAGAAATCTTGTAGCTAAAAAAGATTTGCGAAAGTCAATGCCATAGCGTTAAACATTTTCCTCTCACTATAATCTGACCTCAACTCAGTGGCGCACACAGGAATTTTTCAAGGAAGAGGGGTCGAAAGTCTACTATTCTTGTATCATACCCCAATACACTGCCAAGCACATGGGTGTCTAAACTATGACCGCTTGTGGGCCGCATTGCAAAAATATTTTTTTTTCTGGCCCGCACATACACAATATTTCTTTTAACAAATTGAAGTAAAAATTAACAGGAGTTTTATCAAAATAAATTAATTTATCTATATATATATAAATGTTATGTTGTTTGTGTACGCTTCCATAACTCAAAAAGTTCTGCATGGATTTATCTGAAATGTTGGCACAACGTTGCATTTGACTCCGGTCAGGTTCTTATGTACTTTTTATTTTGAAATGCACTCTAAATTTTTTTTAATTTAATTTTTAAGTGATTTTTTGGTGTTATGACGTCATACGATGTCACGATTCGCTCTGAATGCTGAAATTTATGCTTTACACATAGTTTTTTTCCGGATTATTACATATTTTACTATAGTTAAGTTTATTGGTTGTCATATTTATCAATTTTTTTGTTCTTTGATACGTAATTGGGATTAATTTTGAATAATTTTAACTGTTTAAGACTTTTTTTATTTAAATTAATGTAATTTTTTTATCAGTTTTGGGTTATTTTTAATTTCTCTATGTTTATTACTATTTTATAAACTGCATGAACCTATTTATGTATTTTTGCATTTAATTTATTATTTAAATTACTTCTTATTTATTTTTGTGATTTGCATTTAATTAATTTTTGCTTATGATTTTTTCTTACATATTTTTGGGATTTTTATCTAATTTTTGTTTATGATTATTTCTTATTTATTTTTGTGATTTGCATTTAATTAATTTTTGCTTATGATTGTTTCTTACATATTTTTGGATTTTTATCTGATTTTTGTTTATGATTATTTCTTATATATTTTGGGAATTTCATCTGATATATATTAATGATTATTTCTTATGTATTTTGTGATTTGCAATGTGTTTCATTGTCTAATGAATCTTTAAATAATTTGAAATCACCAGTTTTTCCTCATGTTTTAAAACTCAAATTAATTTTAAGAGTTCTCAGGCCTCCATTTCTGTAATTAAACCAGACTATCCATTGAGAAAATTATGCCTAATATAAGATTCATAATTGACTGGATGACCAGCTCTCTTTTTTCCATTTAACCAGACTGAACCACAGCAATGCGTGGCAGGGTACAGCTAGTTTTTATTATAATTTTCTTAAATTTGAATTAAGACATGAATAGGTACACATTTATTTTAAATTCGTTAAATTTTCAATCGAAATTTTATTCAATTAGTTTTGATTTCATAAAAATGGGGGGAAAATCAAGTTAATGAGATGAATGAATTTGCGTTTGTGTTGAACACACAAGCAAATCGATATCTTGTTCAATAGGCAAAGTTACAATTCTTAATGCATTTTCAAGATGTTTGTCAGTGATCATTGTTGTATTTTTGTTTTTTGTGTGCTTCATTCTTGGAAAATAACTGTTTACAAATATAAGTACTACCAATGAGTGTGAAAATGAGGATATTTATTGTGGTGTAGGTAATCTTCATAAAATTCCAGTATAGAAACATTTTCAAATTTTTCTTTCAGTTGAATGTCACTTTGCAGTTCAATGCATTCCATTTGAAGGTAATTTATTTATTTCTAGAGAAAACGGGGTTGAAAATATATTGGAAACCTTTTTTCGGAAACCTTGAAATCTTTTTTAAAACTCTTCAATTAAATCGAAAATTAATCAGCATATTTTGTGCATACATTTATTTTTTTTTAAATAAAAATGTGTAAATTGAAATGTTTTCATAATTTGCATTTGGGCTGCATTTCAAAAGCTTTTGGGTCGCACTTTAGACAAGCATGCTTTAAACATAGAATTATAACCAATCGAAATATAAATAAAGGGCTACCAGGGAGTCCAGATCCTTGGACCATTAAATCAGAGTTTTTCGTTATATCGGGATTCAAACAAAATACAAAATTTTTGCAATTACAAAAATAAGCAACTACACAATATATATCCATAGTTAGAAATTACACACTTTTTATTCTACAGCTAAAAGTAATATTAGTGAATTATTACGCACCAGTTAAGGGGTAGGTTTACGAAACAAGATCTGTATCTCAGTAATGTTAAAGATAGTTATTTTTAAGGAACATTTAAAAACATTCTATTGAATAAAAATCTCCAATATTTTTACTGAATATTCTTTGAACCATAATAGATACTTTAATCAGAGATTTTATAGATAGGGTGTCTAGTTATTTTTTAAAAAAATATTTTTTGCACAAATCTGTTTGTTTTTTTTTTAAAAAACAGTGATATTTTATGATATTTAATGCTATAAATTAAGTCAGAATATTTTTTTGAAAAAATCCCTCGATTAAAGTATGTATTAGAGTGTAATTATTAATTATGAAAAGTTATAAGCTGTTAAATGCAGCAGTTTAGAAACAAATGTTCTTTATATGGTAAGAATATTAGTTTTGAGAAAAATGGATTTTAGTAATGGATTTAGTAGACTTTGACAGGTGGTAAAACATTTTCAAAATATTATTATTAAAAATACTTCTCTATTGCACGTAGAATGATAACTTTTGTACCATTAGAAGCGTAGAAATTCATATTTTATTAAAATGGGAAAAGTGAAAAAATGTGTTTGGGGGCCGAAATTCATGAACCTACCCCCTTTTGGAAATTCTAAAATACTGATTAATAGACATTTCAGAATCTTTTTCATTCCTGACTCAAAAGTGTTCTTTTCCAACTTTATGCAGAGAAGAAAACACTGAGATATTTACGTCCTGCTGCATAAGTTATGATTTCACACTTTCGAAACATTGTACAGCATTAGAAAACGTGACAGTTTTGTGATAAAAGTTTCATTATCAATTTCTGCATCAAAATCTCTTTTTATTGGCTCCGACAAATCAACAATTTCCTGAATTTCAGTTGCACAGGTAGGCAAATAATCGTTAAAATCTAAAAATATCCTCTGCATTGTGGAGTGGGATAAGAAAGAAGTTTCCTGTCCTATTCAAAACTCACAAGATAGGTTGCACTCATGCATCCACACCTGTAAAGTCTAATAACTCTCTGCACCTTTTCCCGTTGAAATGTGTTATTTACAAGACAAAAAAGGGTCCATTAAATCAGGGTCCGACTGTATTTTCTTCATACAATATTTTTCGCTCAGAAGACATGAGGGTTATTAAAAGTAGTTTCACTCATACAATGGTCGCTACTCCACTGTTATTTGCTTTTACTAACCATTACAGTTACAAAAAGAAAAAAAGTTATCTCGCAATTCATACCAGCACGACATAGATAGCAAATTAGATATATTTGCTTCGTTGACAGAATTTCTCACTAAATTTTTAATGCATTGTTCTTAAATAATTGAACTTGTTAGTACAACGGTCCATGACTTGACCATTCAGAAAGGTCCGGCGGGTCGCAGGTTGAGTATGGCTGGTATAGTGGCACTCTTCCCAAAAAGTTTGGCCTCCCCTGTGTTAAATTGTCTACAATAGCACAAGAGGGCGCCCTATTGATCTTCTATTCAGCATAAGTTATATTTTTATATTTTAATTAGATTTAGAGAATTCATGTCTTTTAATTACATTTTACTTGTTAATTTTTTTAATTACATCCTTTTTATTTACATATTATATTTCCTACAAAATATTTATATTTATAACATCCCCCTTCCCAGTCGTCTACCCTGTGACCCGGCGAAAGGTGTAGAAGGAAGTGAAGGATGATTCGACATGATAATTTCCAATTATTTATTCAGCACCTTAATTAACTCAAAAACAAATCAATGAATCATCATAAATAGGATGTTTCCGATTAGCTAACAGAGGTAAGGAGACGAGAGTCGCGTTTTTGGAGAATGCTTCTAATAATTTATCCACTTTGTATTACTCAATCTTCTCCCTTAATATTGCTTTACACGGTAGACATGTAACTAATTGCCATTTAGACTTCTTAATAATTTAAATATCAAAACGCACTATAAAGTGACTATTACCTGAACTGTAGGCAGTCTTCTTATCTTTTAATGCGTAAACCTTCAATCTCTTTATAATACCAGCTGCCTCTCTTTATTCTCTCACACGGACTTACTAGCTTTCTTCCGTATATCACTTCTACTTATATCTCACTTTGTCACGCTTTAACTAACTAACACTTTTAATCAAGCGAACCTGAACGAAATAATAAACTTAATTTGCATATCATGGTTTCATCTTAAGATAAAGTTCTTGTTTTCCATTGACCAAAATTTTTTTCAGAGGTTAGTTGAAGGACGCGTATAGATCCGTCACATATTATGTAACAATATGCATTGTAAATTTTTCTTGAAATTGTCTTT
>BMAO01025206.1:0-49793 GCA_019973975.1 Trichonephila clavata
CCGGTAGGCACATTACAGAGATTTTTTGAGATTTATTGAACTGCATTATTTGTTGATTAATATTTAATTGTAATTTAGTTATCAATATATATATATATATACATATATATATATATATGCACTCATGTCCATAAAATAAGGATAATGAAGTTCAGGCAAAGAAAGAGACAGAAACAAAACAAATTTGACTTATTTGTAAAGTCTATTTATTAAACAAAAGGTAAAGAGCAAAAAAAAAAAAAAAATGCTATATGTTTGAAATAATTAATAAAAATTGCGATTTTTACCCCTGGAGCAAATTTAAAAAAAAAACCTATTTACAAAAAACAGTATAACATGGTTAGTATGATAGTTAATACGGAGTATGTCTCCCGGACGATGCAATACAGGCCTTACAACGCCTACGCATGCTGAGTATCAAATTATCAATCTGATCTTGGGGAATATTACACCACTCATCAAGCAATGCCCTCCGAAGTTCCGGTAGACAGGTGAGAGGGGGTTGAAGGGATGCATTTCGTCGGTCAACCATATCCCACACATGCTCTATTGGATTCAAGTCCGGTGAGAATGCTGGCCAATCAATACGGATGATATCCTTCGATTGAAGGCATTCGTCTACAATGTTTGCATGGTGAGGACGGGCGTTGTCATCCATAAACAGAAATTCAGCACCCATTTCGCCCCGAAACAAACGTACATGTTGTTCCAGAATGACATCCCGATAGATGTGGCCTGTCATCGTTACACTCTGAACATGCAGAAAACTTGCAAAAAAAAAGCAGAAAAAAACAGATACAAACACATACACAGTAAATGTTAGAAAAAACATGAATAGTAATAATAATAATATAATAAAAAAATTTAAATTTACAATCTAAACAATACGAGAAGAAATGCTATTAATATATTTACAAAACGATGTAAAAGAAGACTTGCTCTGAACAAAGGCAGAGAAAGGATTCCGTTTTTTCTCAGAGCAGGCTAAGAGATTGCTTGTTGAATAAAAACCATTTTTTAAAGGCTTGGAGTTGATTCGAAACACGATATATATATATATATATATATATATATATATATAAGGTAGTTCAAAAAACTTACAGTTCAAATTTTGTGAGGAGGTCAGGAATCCGATTTCCCATAGCAAAGTATGACATTAAATGTGCGCATGGATATATAGAGGGCGCTGTGTGGAACTAACCAGTGTACAACTCAGTCGACCACGATCAGCATAGGTGTCGACTTTTTAGTAATGAGATAATTTTTTTTTACGCAACAAGAGCTAGCAGATATGCATCTCGCAAATAATGTAGCCGACAATAGTGGCTATCAAGCTAGGCTAATTCACGAAGACCGATAACCCAATGAAAGAATACCACAGTATCAAATGTTTGCACGTATGCATTGCAATCTGTGTGAATGTGGTTTACTGTTGAGCAACATGCACCAAAAAGACTGAAGACGATTGACGTGAATTAATGCCGTTGAAGAATAAGTCCTAAAGCCCATCCACTAGGCAACTGAATTTATCATCCTTGGATTTCTTTTTCTTTGGAGCCATCAAAGACCATGTGTAAGAGACCCCGTTGATAGTGAAATGGGCCTGGTTATATGAATAGTGACCACAAAAGGTATTGTCCATGATATGCCAGGGGTTTTGAAAATGTCTGGTGGCCAATGCAACGAAACTGCGAATCATTTGTTCGTGTAAATTGCCACATGTGGCTGAGCACTTACTATGAACCTGTACTTTACCTTATTATGATAAAAGCCACATTTGGTACAACTTAACTGTACAGTTCCTCTTTGTTCACTTTACTTATCCGTTTTGTTCATGTAAATGACGTTTGTGGTTACAATTTCCTATGTGAAATTACTTTCTAGACTTATTCTCTACTTCCCCACAAAATTTAAAGGATAAGTTTTGAACCATCCTGTAAATAGTTTAATATTTAAAAAAATTATTGCCAAGGTGTTTGTTTGCAATGCACAATAACTACTCAACCAATCTTAATATATTTTGCATATGTGTGTTATTTCGTCCCACTTAGAAAATAGGACAGTCTTTATCTCAATTAACGACTTCGATATTTGTGTATTGCTAAAAATGGGAAACTTTTTAAAATGTTGCAAAGCGAGTGAACACGGAATCAGATTTTGTAGACTCAGGTGCATGTGTGTGTGTAAAAAGAGAAACCGACCTATTCCAGGGCTTGGAATATGAACTTCGAGTGAGTTAAAAAAAACTCGTAACATTGCCAGATAATGTTGGATGACCGTATTTTAGACACACCGTGGCAAGATCTTACCTTAAAAGCTTCGGTAAGCGAACACTTGCTGCCTGGCGTATTTCGAGATGGGCAATCCAGATCTAATATTCGATTCGAGAAATTCCCGTAAGTTTCCAGACGATTCCGGGTGAAAATCATTTGCGTAGACCATTGCAAGGGTTTATCCTAAAAGTCTTTCAACGCTAAAAATTCCTTTCTGGTGTATTTAGGGAAGATAAACAATAATCCGAAATGAATTTTTAAAAAGTCCCGTGACTTTGCTGGATAATTCCAGGCGACCCTAAATCACCCTTTCCAGGGGGTGAATTTGCAAGAGCAGGGACACCGAAAGTCAGACTCTGGTGAATTTTGCAATCGGAAACGAGAATTTGAAATCGGATTTTTTTCCGTTACATTTGCCGGAAAATTCCCACGAACTTAATATATGCAGTCCAAGCCACGGACCAAACTTGCAAACACTGAGACGAAAAAAAGGGAGTCTACTACGTATTTCGGAACTGGCGATCCGAATATTCAAAACTATACCAAATAATGGAAGACGACCGTATTTTACGCGATCCGAGGCAATGACTTACCTTAAAATTCATCGGGCGTATAAAGTGCGTCCCTGGTATTTTTCTGGGCGGATAACAAAATCCCAAAATTGGGTTTTAGAAACTCCCGTGACATTTTTGGATAATGCTATATGATTGTAAGAAACTCAAATTGCAGGAATAGGGTTGCTAAAAACGGGAACCGGTTACTTCTCATGGTTTGGAATAAGAATTTGACTTTGGATTACAAAAATTATCATAACTTTGCTTGATATTATCAGAGTATGATCAAATGACTTTGCGTCCAATTCTCACTGTCCAGATTTCCATTTCCTATAGAGGCTGAACTTGCAAGCACAGTCTTGCGAAAATATGATCACAACAGAAAATTGCATTAACCATTACATCTTCTAGAATTGCTGCCACTTTGTTAAATGGTGATCAAACTGCACATTCAGCCTTCATGCTACCATTAGTCCTTCTTAAGAATCCAGACTCAATATGTATCGTGAAGCTGGCTGGGTGGCGGTGTTGGCTTGTTTCTGGCCTTCTGCACCCATTTTGCGGGTTCGACCCCGGACCAAGTCGGTGGATTTTCATGAGGCAGAAAATCGACAGCAGCCATGTCATCCTTGCACATGTTCGAACCAACAAGGGCTCACGTGCTTTCCTTTGGGGAGGAAATTGGGTATCTACATTACTTGCGGCAGTTGGTATTGCCTATGTGATGATGCTGTACAAAGTCATATCAGGTCCTGGGAAATGTACTAGGTCTGCAAAGGATAAAATGCCAATGCGTGCGCGCATCCGCATTAGGAAAAAAAATATGTACCATTAAAAACAAATAAGTGGAAAGGCTTTGTTATTGCAAAGGAGTGCAAACATAATCAGGGATGAGTGCATCATGGTTCAAAAATATTCACTCGAAGCATTACACAGAATTTTGAAAGTCTTAAACGGTATCGAAAAATGTTTCGTCTGTGCTGTCTTATTACTGCCTGGTGATTTGCTACAGACATTGAAAATCAATCCTCGCTCCACTTTTGCTTACTAGGGTTAGATTTTTTTAAAACAAGTTTAAAAAAATCGTTTTTATGAGGAAAAAAAGTCAAAACATTTCGATTGACCATAAAGAAGAGATTACAATTGCAAGATGAACCATCTGCACAGTTTTTTCTAGCTAAATCCTGTGTATTGGAAACGGGGAATTAAAATTGCATCCCAATATACAATTTAACAAATTGCTAAACAATTGTTATTACTGTTTTCCAAGCAAAAAAATGAACTGATTAAAAGTGTCTTCCCAGATACTCGTATAACAAATAATTATCTAGATAATGATTGGTTAAGTAACCGTATTATTTTAAGAGCGGAAATTGTTGATGTTGACGAAATAAACTTCCAGATACAACAGTTGTTTCCTGGTGATCTGACGGCTTTTAAATCAACCGACGATGTTCTTGATTTAAAGGAAACCGATAACTTTCGAACTGAATTTTTGAACTCTCAAGATATACCGAGGAATGCCAAACTTACAATCTTCGGTTAAAGATTGACTCACTGGTTATTCTTCTGCATAATTTAAATCCATTTGCATTATGTAATGATACACGGTTGGACATCAATAGAATTACCGAAAACACTCTTGATGCAACCATTTTGACTGAAAAGCTTAAAGGTAAAATCTCTCGTCCTACAGCCACGTATTTAACTTATACTGTCAGAGTCTTCAATATCATTCAAAAGGCTTCAATTCTTGATTAGTTTGGCTTTCACGTTGACCATAAATAAATCTTAAGGTCAAACAATCTCCATTTGAGGCTTAAACTTATGCATGTTTCTTTCTTGGATTATATGTTGCATGCTCACGTGATTGGAAACCGTCAACTCTTATTTGTGTTAGCAAAAAGACAGGTTAACGAAAAATATTGTGCGCCAAATAGTAATTAATAAAATTAAAATTATTTGTTGTTAAAATTTAAAATAATATTAAAAATTCTAAAAATCCACGTTAAAAAATTAAATCATCTTATGCTGTAACTTAACACACACACACATATATATATATATATATATAATATAATATATATATATATATATATTATATATATATATGTATATATATATATATATGTAAGTAATTCATATATTATACAATACTCAAACATGAGATGAATAAAATGCAAAATTAAAATTATTAGATGCTTTTATGTTTCATTTTAACTGCCCGAAATTGTAAGTGAAGTTTAATTTAACACTGTAATAAATAGCTTAGAATAATATTAAATCAAAGTGTTTCTACAAAGCAACAGCGACGCGAAGACGAGACAGCAGCTAAATATATATTTTATGTATATATTATTTAATTAAAGTAATCCTAAAATAAATAATCAGGTATGAATCACATTTTTATATCACGTCCTCATAATATTTCGCACCACTGAATGTTTTAAGAATTTTACAATCATAGAGTAAATAATAAATACAGTAGAATGACCTACGTTTCTAGTTTTACTGCATTAATCAAATACAACATTAATCAGATAATATATGCTCAAAGATAATGTTCATTAAATTTAGGAATACAGAGGATTTAAGTTTCACATTAATCCGTTTTAAAACAGGAAAGCAAATATTGAAACTTTTATGCACCTACGATAAATAATTAATTAAGTAAACTATAAACTTTTCAACATACTCCCAAAATCTTTAGAAAAGTTTGCCTTTTATATAATTTAACATAATCGGCATTCTCATTGATACAAATTTTGAGTAAATTAATTAGAAATAAATAAATAGATCTAAAGAATTAATACACAGCCCTTCGTATTATCTTGTGTCTCTGAAATTAAGCCGATTACTTCGGATAGATTATGCAAAAGCACATTTTGCTTCCTAATGTATTTGAAGTGTTTCATCTAGAATGTGTTAAAGGGTTTGAACTGCAGCAATAAATATACATTGAAACAACATTTTCTTGAGCAGCTATGCTTATTAGATATATGTCTTTGACAGCCAAAAATACAAAAAAGTTCAAATTTATTATTAATTTTTCCTACCACCAAAATTTTTACAAGAAAATTAAAATCTATTTTTTTTAAATAAACTTTATGAAAGCAGAATTTTGAATTCAACATTTAGTCTTTTGTTAGTAAATTTATTTTAACGAAAACTACTGCATTCAAAGATAATATTAACTGCAGTAACTTTTGATCTTTTGCTGAATAAATGGTAGTTTGTACATGCACATTAGAACTAAATTATAAATCCTCAATTTTCCTACATTTACTTCATTTAGTGGAGGTTTTACTTATAAAGGAGTGTAAATCACTCTACTGAATTACATATACTAAAGTATATATATTAGTATACGCAATTTAGAGAAATTGTTTTTTTTAAAAATGTGTTCTTTCATGGGTGCAAAATACGTACAGGGATGTGTCAACAGTGTTTTATGTGAAAAAATTAGATGTTTGTTATATAAAGTAATTGTACCAGATTAACTATTAGGTACTGATGACTCGGTACTTGAGGAAGAAATTGCAAAGGGAAAAAAGAAGTAGTAAAAGTAATAAACTCTATAAACGTGAGAATTATGCCATTCCCTTGCAGACACACACATCAGCTTATTTTCATATTCACATGCAAAATAAAAGTGAAACTAAAGAGGAAATATTCTAGAAAGCATTATGAAAGATGAGATAAAAACTGTCATTCTAGAAAGAGAGTATCATCTTCCCACACATGAAGTTTTACAACTATGTAATGCTTACATAATGGCTTTTTTCTCTCTCTAACAAAATGTATCTGCAGAATGCGAATTTCTCCAAATACACCTTCCACCCCTTTCTTTGAAAAACTCCATAGTTATATTATTTGAAAGGTACTTATTTGCTTGGGTTTGAATTGTTTCATATATTTGTCGGAAGGGAAGGTTTTATATACATTTATATTTTATAATAATATTGAAAATCACTTTAAAAAAATTGCAAATAATTTTTTGTAATTTATGTAGATGAAGTGCCAAGAAATTTCCATTACATATATATAAATATACTATTATAGCTTAATAATCAACAAACATTTTGATAATAGTACAGCTTTTATCAGGTCATCAATTTATGATAGAGAAATAAATATAATCGTATTATTTTTGCTTTTAATAAACACTCAAGAAGACAAATTAATAACAAATCAAAATTTTTACGTGTCACTAACTCCTAAATTTCATAAAAACTCAGTCAAGTTTGAATCAGTTACTAATGATTTTAATACATATTTCAGCAATCAGGTAAATTTCTTCATGAAATATCACTAAATGCGATAAATAATCTTAAAGCCTCAGATATACTTATAAATAGTAAAGAATTTATTGAACAAATTTTAGATAAATAGTTTTCTTTAGTCTATAGCAGGGGTACTCAACCTTTTCTCCCTCCGAACCACATACATATGGCAGCTATTTCAAGCTTGCTGCAACATGAGGATTGATGGGGGAAAACACTATGAGATCAAGGAAAAATTGGACATTGTATTTGGAAGAGTGAAAAAAAGCATAAAAAACAGTTATGATTTTTTTTTAGATTCGGGTTATGAGTTCTTATACATCCAACATAGTTGTCTTACTTCTGATACTGGTATAATGAAAGAATATTTTATAGGTAAATTCTTTCGTTTTTATGCTGCGTTAACTGGGATATAAATCATAATCACATTAATATCTGTAGTAATCTATTTGTTGTTATTGGTAAAATGACAAGCAATAATACTATATCTTTTTAAATACCACTTTCGCGACAAAGAAAACAATTTTCTGATCTATGTTTGTTTTTCACTACAAAATAGACTCTCAACATCCCAATCATTTTAAAACAACCTATTTTATTCGGATATTTTTCGCTTGGGAGACATGAAAGATAATTAAAACTCAGTCTTATTCATAAATGATCACTACACCAGCTCAGTTCATTCAATGAACGCATTTTATATAATTAATCCGTTGTTATTAATAACTATTACAGTCAAACATAGAAAAAAACATCGTGCATATCGTACCCGTAAGGCATAGACAGTAAAAATTATAGATTTAATTGCTTAGTTGAGAAAAATTTCCGCTAAAATTTTTATAAATAGATCTTGAATAATTGAATTTCTTAGGGCAAGGGGGATTGACTGGGGACACATAGAAAAAACCGTTGAGCCACAGGTTGAGTATCGCTGGTCTATAGTTTAAATTTTGAAGATTTTTTCAACTGTATTGATATATAGGATATGATAAAAATTGTAGAAATAAAAATTATTTAAGAAAATTAATTATGATAACTTTAGTTCTTTCATTAGGTTTGTACTAAAAGAGTTTGTACGATATATATTATAAAGGTAGTTATTATCAACAGATTAAAGGTTTACCACAAGTTGACCTCGCTAGCAGCAGTCTAGCCAATTTATATAATAATGTAAAAAAAATTCGTAGATAATTCTAAATATTACATTTTTCGTAAAATAGCTGATATTATCATTCTTAGTAATCAAGATTATTTTAACCCTAACTCTATTTTTTTTATCACGAATGAATACCTTTATTTAATACAGACAATTAGTAACAACCAGGAAGCAAATTTTCTTGATCTAAAAATATAATTAAAAGATTAATCTATAACTACTAATATTTATGATAAAAGAGCTGACTTTAAATTTATTATTATAAAAGTGTGTCATTGGGAAAGTAATGTGCATGTTTAAATATTCAGAAATATTATTATTATTTACATACAATGTAACAATTTTCTTGTTTCAAATAATTCAGAAGAAATGAAAAGTAATAAACATGTTATTAAGTATTGTTCAATCAAAAATGCCCAATTAATTTTATTAAAAATTATATGTATAAAGGAATTTTTAATGGTAATAATTAAATTATTTAGAAGATAAATATTTCGCAGATTTTATCATTTTCCTAGTTAGATATACTTATCTGCATATTCAAATTACAGTTAAAATTACTTATTCTTTACTCATAATAAGTTTTTTTTAACCATAGAAATATTTTATAGACGAATACAAATATATTCCTAAAGACTATCAAATAAATGTAGTATTTATCTTTATGTATGTACTATATGTAACTATTTTAGTACTATAAATTTTATACATTTTGCTAAGTACTAGAATATAGCTAATACTATGCTTTGAATTTGTATTTGAGTTCAGAATCTGCCAGTAACTTTTTTAATGTACACAGATTCAGGGCAAGTATGTATTTTTGAATGCAATTTTAGGTAATTTAACCTTTTCTCGTAATAGATTTAGAAGTTTTTTCCATTATTTTCAATTGAATTTCGCTCAGTGTTATAAACAAAAATGGGGATGGTCGGCTAGCCAGAAAACTTGTTAAACCCCACTTTTATATGAATTATTGTACATATAAGAGTTGTCCTCTATAAATAGCAACCTCCATATATATTTTTTAAATCTAATATCTGTTTTAAATTAAAAGAACAGGTTAGGTAAAAACACTAGAACACTAAATGTAATTAAAACATACAAAAATATATATTGGAATTTAAAACAGATATTAAATTTTATATTAGATACTGTGAATTATTATCATAAATAATTTCTTTCAACTTCTACTTTTTTTCCGGCGTTATAATGTCATGTAAATTTCTAAGCAATTTTCATTTGGTTTTATTTTTGTTTTATATATATAGAGTTGTCAAATTTTCTGACATTTATTTTGTATTACATTTCTATTTAATTATAAGAAAAAAGTTATTTTTAAAGCAAAACTATTGTTAAGATAGTCATTATTTTATAAAACCAATAATCAATTAAAACCTTAATTAGTAATCTTATTTTAAATACACTTAAAAAAAGTATCGGACTTTTTCTTTAATTGGAGGAAACCTTTTCTCATAGTATATAAATAGCTGTTGAAGACAATTTTGGAATTTTCAAGTATGATGGGATAAAAGGATATTGAGTTTAACTTTATAATTTAATACTGCATACATTTTTTTTTCAATTTTCTGTTATTACTCTACCAGAAAGGTGGGATGTGTACTTGGAAAGCAATGATATATGAATAAAATTATCATTACAATATGAAAAATTTTGAATTTTACCATCTACTTTAGAAATTTCTGCTCACAACTATTTAAATAAGAACAGTGGAAAAATAAAAAAATATAAGTAAAATTCAAAAACATTAAAAATTTCTTTTATTTATTAAATTAGTTATAGAAAAATCAAATCAAAATAAGAAAATTTCAACACAAATACTTAGATATAAGAAAAGACTCCTATTATTCAACTTAATTAGCAATAAATTAACTATTCTTTAAAAAAACTAAAAGATAATGCAAAAGCAGTTAAATTTACTTAATGATACCAAAGAAATTCTCCTTTCTCCAAATAACAACTCCATTACCTTTCAAAATCCTTAACGCTTAATTGTTTTACCGAATTCTCTGAATAATATCCAGAAACTTATTTGATTCTAAGTACAATAAGAAATGTCGACGAGTTTAACCAAATTTCAATCTATTTAAAGATACTTGATTGTTCTATTGCATATTGATTTCAGAGACTTACTTTTTTTCATGTGCTCTATTTTTTCCACTTAAATGCCTCGAATTCAATCAATACGAAGCCCTGTTGTCTCAAAATAGCAATTTAGTATAAAATAGTTTATTTTATGATTAAAAAAACTGAAATTCTACATTTTATGAAATTTTATACTTAGTTTTTTTTTTCTATAATTGCATCAACGGATTTATATTTACTTACTATTTTGTTTTTACTTTTATAACAGTTGTAAATTCTTATATATATGAATATTTTTCTAGTGTAACAAAATTTAATGTATTATTAATGTATTTTCTTACTAATATTCTGTTTTAAGAATTTACATATAAGAAGAAATAATTCTCGAGATTTTAGCTACATAATTTCAAGTTGCTGAATGTGTGAAACAATTGGTTACAAATCCCATTCCTTCTTGACTTTCTAAGCGAAAATCTATTCCCTTCTGTGTCTAAATAAATTTATCATCGCATCAGAGATTTTCAATACAAGGCCCAATAAACAATCTTGCAGTCTTATGAGCACCAAAATCTAATAAAAACAAAACAATTTTCAGGTCTTCGCAGAGATATATACCGACATTGATTATATTAATAACATATCTTCTACTCTCTAATACTTTTTCTTTCACGATTACTGTGTTCTAATACATTACAACAAATCGAAAATGACGCGAAGTTGTTTACACCATTACTTTCATTTGAATCGGCTATTTATTCCATCAGGCTTTATCATGGAAACAGTTCATTATAAAAGACAAGAAAAAGGTTCCCTTCCTCAATAATCTGTGGCACCAAAACGCCCTTTCTTCTATTTTTGGATATCTTTATCGGCTCCCGAAAAGAATATCAGCAAAAATGCTTGACTGAATATTGAAATAATATGATAACATCATTATATGTTTCTAGCATTATCCAAATACACCAAATAGTGTTTTCGCGAAACATGTCTAGTACCTCTCGACTCCCAGATCATAAATATTAATTCGAAAGACTTCTCCTTAGAGTAAACGTTTTAATTACGCAACGAAATCCCGGTTGAGTTTAATTATTTCTGGAAACTATTGTCGACGTGACGACAGGACGTGGTAATGCTTTCGAGATTCTGTCGCCTTTTAAGAATGTCATGCTTTTCATTTTCAGATATTACTACCTAGATCAACAAAAATGTCAGTTATTAAAGGAAGAGATTATATTTACAACTTAAAGAGTAATCCAAAATTTATAAAATCAGCTTTTTCAGCAAGAAAAAATACTTTTTTCTTGTGGAACTTCATGTGTGTGATGTGTATATATTTTCTTATATTCTGTATATTTCCCCAACATAAATTGAAGAAAAGCTTAAAACTTCGCCATAAATGTTGTTTTGTTAAAATTATAATTATTCATGCTTGCATAGATAATATATTCCTTATTTCTCTGAAACCTACATTTTTTTTTTTTGTTATTTAAAAATTCTAAATTTAAATACAGATTAATAATAATGATCATTTATGAAATTTAAATACTTCATACTGAAAAAAAAAGATTATTTTTGAAATCACAATATTTAATGAAAAACATTAACAGTGACTCTACTTTGATATTACAATTATCTCGAATAAATATTAATATAATAACTATAATTATGTAATTACATGCATTGTACATCGTAACAGATAGTAAGTTAGTTCAGAAAAAATTTGTATTTTATGCATAAATAAGCGAAACAGATATAATTTCATTATAATGTGAATTATGAGGTTAAAGTGTGCAATGTTATGAATAAATTCCAAAAATAATGATGAAAATGTTCAAACTTAAGATAATTTCCATGTTTATGGTTGAGAATCTCTATAAACACCGAACAGATTTAAATGATTTTAAATAGATTTATATAATATACAAAATAATGTGCAAAAGTTATAATAGATACGCATTATCGTGTGAATGACTCCTCTCATTAAAAATGTATGAAGTAAAGGTTACAGGATGGAATAAAAAGGGTATAAATCCTTCTTAAATTATGCATATTTCACAGAATGAATGTCAGACAGAAATGAAACAACTTGAGTCCCAATCTTCCCTAAAAGCAATTCTAAAAACATAGCGGCTCTACAGAGGTAAGATATGGTGATCTGGTTAGCCAACCAACACACACATTCAGTGAATATATTTGCTTTACCAAAATTCATCGGCCATAGAAGCCGGATGTGCGCAAATATTGTCATCCATAAAAATGAAATCAATGTTAATGAATTTAAGGCTTCAAGATTACATCGCTTCCCTTCGGAGCACTGTGGGCCCATTCAATATTGATGCATGCTCAGATCATCAAACCTATGCTGCAAACTTTGGATGTTCGATGGCATGTAGTGGGTTTCTAGTTCTTTCCCAGGGAAGTTAGATCGATAATTCATAAAACGATTCAAATCTGACTCCTTCAGAGTATAGAACCGTCTTCTACTCATCTCTTCTCCAACATTGGGCTCTACGCAGAATTATAAATGTATCTTTTTGTGTGTAATGTCAGACAAATCCAAACAAGGGATTTGCTTACAAATCGTTCTCTCTCACGTAGCTCTCTGCGAACAGTAACACTTGAAATGTGGGCTCTTAAGACTCCATCAAGTTCACAAGACAGTTGAGTGAGTGAGTGAGTGAATGTTTACGTCGCACTTTTCAGCTACACGAGGGCTTTTCGCAACGGTCTGCGTAATTTTGAGCCATGGTCAAGTGACGCGGACGACACCTGAGCTGGCACTCTCCTCTCCTAACTACCAAACCAATGGGAGGACGTTTGATCACTCGCCAGATTTAACGTGCATCGCTCCCAAACACGGCGGGTCTTCAGTGGTGCTGGGATCGAACTCATGACATGCTAGCCATGATCCGATGCCCAGACCACTTGGCTACCGCGGCCACACAAGACAGTTAAGAAGCTGTACTCTTGTTATATTTCCCTATTATATGCAAATATTGATCTTTATTTACAATCACGATATTCTTACATCTTTGCCAAGTCCTTCTCACTACAAATCTTGACTCATAAGAAACACACAACGCTACATCTTATGACAATGTCTTTAATAATCAGTAATTTATTCTCTGCCCAGCCAAAATTATACCTAAAGCTCTTGCCTCTTGAATCCTTTCCTAAACCATGACAGTTAGTTTTTAACTATTTCCGTTTAAAATTCATGAAACGTTTTAAAAAAACTAGGAAAAGGGTGATGATGTAAGCTAATGCGTTATACTATGTGTTTCACTTGCTTTAAACATTTACTATATTTAATAAAAGGAAATCCGTCTCCCCTAACAAACAACTTCCCACTAGTACTTAATCATAACCTTAAAAGAATTGCATCATTTTGTGGACAGAATTGCAGTAACATCAAACACTGAGATAAAAGCAGAAATAGGGAATTATTTTGCATTATAAACGGAAGACAGAATAAATTAAGGTGACAAAAGATAAATAATTTACTGAATATCTAATTAAAACGCTTTTACACTTTGTGGAAGTATTTTAATAAACAATGCCACCTTCGCCTTTATGTAATTTCCTCCTGTGAAATTTCCCCGCAAATCTACAAACTCAGGAGCGAATTCCTATAACAAAAACACAAAAAAATGAATGAATAATTCGGGTAGAATAAAAACTGTGGTTATTAAATAAAGCCATAACAAAGTCGACTGAAATTTGCAAATTAAGTACAAATTTTCCACAAAAATTGATAATATTTAATTGTATTATCTTTCAAGAATCAACCATCTTATTTAAATTTGATGTACTGTACATAATATATATATATATATATATATGCATATATATGGTATAATAAGAAGAAACAAAAAAAAAATAAAACAAAATTATACAACCCACAAAGCTAAAAGATAGAAACCGGATTCTATGCAGCATAACTGGAAAATAAATGGTAAAAATGAATATTGTACTAGATTTGAATATAAATATGCATATATTTGAATATAAAGTTTGAGCTTTTAAAATGGAGGAAACAAAACAGTTTATGGGCTAAAATGGAGACCTATTATGATTTCTAAGGCTGTCACTGAATTAGGACTGCGAAATTAGGGTTAACTATACTTTATGGATACACTTTCCCCGTACAACAGAAATTTTCGACGTAATAGAAAAAAAAGAGCCATGTTGAAAAGTTAGGCCTAAAACTATCACACGTTTATTTCGCAACAAACAGTAAAATAAAATTAAAGTATGAAAATAAAGGTTTCCCTCAAAGAGATGAATGTAAGAAAATAAATTTTAAAGAAAAAAATAAGCAAACACTTACATGTAAGAATGTTAACCAAAAGAGAAATAAGGACAATGCATCTTAGTCAAACATCACGCAAAATGACGTGTTAATATTAAAGCATAAACACAGAAACAAAAAAGTGGTGCCACCTAGTTTGTGTTATTGTAATAAAACTAAGCAAGCGATATCTTATTGAAATAATTAAATAAATTATAAGGAGATCAAATAAAATAGAAATATATTTAAAATTCCAAACGAAGGAATTAAGAAAACAAAGAAATATATTTAAAAATGAATTAGCTTGGACAGTTGTAATCCAAGCAATTGTTGCAAAATTGGTAAAAGTTACTTTATTTTAAATCATTATCAGTAACCAAATCATTGCTTCCTTTTTATGAAATTTAAGATAATATTTCAAAAAATATATAGATGTAGGTTACTACACCAGAATGGCATTTTTATAATATTAAAATAAAAAGAGTATCTTTTGTCAAAAATATTACTTATTAGTACATTATTCTCCGCATTTAATTGAAGGTCTAAAAAGTTTGCTGCCTCATTATTATGATTAGTTTTTAATAATTTCAAATGCCGTGGATAATAATTAAAACTAGGAACATAATCCACTATATTACTAAATATATTTAAGTCATCTATGCATCTAAAAAAGTAACAAGATTCGAAACTAATACTCTCATATTCATAAAAGTGCACATAAATATTATTCAAACAGTTACTTAAAAGCGCAACTTGTGGAAGCCCTTTAATTTGTTCATAATAAAAGTTATTGAGAAAAATATAAGTTTCATTTAAGACTAGTTGAATAATACAAATATATTTATCATAATTTATTAATTTATTAAATTATTATTAATTTTATAAATTTTAGTAAAAATAATATGTTAACCTCAATACTACTTTGATCCCGATTACTTAAAACTATTTAAAATTATTAGTAATCTAGTTAAAACTAATTACTTGGATGTATCATTTTTTATTAAATGATTATAAATTACATAGTAATATTTATCATGAACGAGGTGATTTTAAATTTAACATTCTTAAAGTGCCATACTGGAATTCAAATTTATCAATATCTATATATAGAAATAATATTTTTAATTATATTTATCGTAATAATGTATTATAGTTAGTGATAAATCTAATATATATTTAATTAACTTAATTAAAAATTGTATTGAACCTGGATAACCTGCTAATTTTCTTTCCAATTATATTTCTAATAGTTCTCAGTCAAATGACAATATGTAATAACAGTAGCATTTTTAATTAGTTGTCTAGTTAATTGAGAGAAGGCACCACATGTTAAATATATTAATAATAATATATTTTGTTTAAAAATAATTGTGTATCTTTGGTTTGTACATTTATTTTTACTAAATTTCAAAACAGTATTTAGAGTTCTTTAACGCATACATATTTACTTAATGTTATTTTATCATAATTAATTAATTTTAAACGTTACTGATATATTCCTTTCTATCGCGCGGGAAAAACGATTGTTGCTGTACTCACGTAGTAAATGGTTTCATC
Organism: Trichonephila clavata; assembly: GCA_019973975.1. Classification (NCBI taxonomy): domain Eukaryota; kingdom Metazoa; phylum Arthropoda; class Arachnida; order Araneae; family Nephilidae; genus Trichonephila; species Trichonephila clavata. The sequence continues at coordinate 16,218 of BMAO01025206.1, forward strand.
TAGTTTTTTTAGCATTGATTTTAAAATATATTTAATTATTATAGGCTATAATTTTGTCGTATTATATTAATAGATTGTGGTTTTATTTGTAATAGTTAAACTTCTCTTGATATTCCTTACATTCCCTATGTCCCAGATTAATTTCAAATATCGGTGAAGGTTGGCTAGCTACAAAACATTGTTTTAACATGCAATCTTGGTTCCTAAGGCCCGGAGATTGCTATAGTCTTACTGTGGCTAGTATAATTTTTTACTATCTTGACTAGTTATCTTAGGTTTTATAATTATTTTGCGTATATTTATGAATTATATATATATATATATATATATATATATATATATATATATAATATATATATACCTTGAATATTTTAAAAGGAAACATTTTGTAAAAAACTTGAACTAGTGTTACTTTTTTAAATTTTTTTATCTTAAGCTTCTTTAAAATAGACTTAAATGAATAGCTAAAAATAATTTTATTAATGTAAATTATGAATTTTTCATTTTGTAACCTTTATTTAATTTCAAAAATTTCTTTGAGAGCCACATGTAGCCCACCCCTGCTCAAAGGGAATTTTTTATTCAAATAAAAAAGAATTTAATATTATTCGGCATTTATTACTTCACATTATTGATTTTTACTTCAAAAAAGAATTAAAAAACTTTAAAGGACTACAAATATTTCACATAAATTAATGAAAACTTCTTTTAGGATTATTCATATAAACTGAAATTCTACATGAATAAATTCCGCGTGCTGCTTAAAAACGATTTAACTTTTCTTAATAGTTCTTTAAAATATATTACAAACACAAATAAACATAACTTATTTTAATAGGATTAAAAATACTTAAGTTTACTCAAATGAAAATCACTAGCTTTTAAACATTTGTCCTTAATTGTTTTACCCACTTCTTATGCGATAAACTCGTTTGACCATCCAGATGATGAAAGAGATCCAAATCCTATCCAATTTAAATATAGTTCTTATTATCAGAATGATTCCCATGTCTTCTCCACGAGTCTTTTAAAAAATGCTGCTTTTTTCCCCTCAAATTACCTCTATGCGATCAATCTAGGGACTGTTCAGTAAGTCTCGAAATTTCAGATTCTGATTTCAGAATGAAAATATTGTGTCAAAATAGATGATAAAAATATTGTGTCCCTTTTTTCCACAAAATGATTGATTTCCATTTTCTAGAATCTAATTGAATTGGATTTTTGTATTTGTCTAAGAATTGAATGTTTCCTTTCAAGAAATTCTGAAAGATATTAGAACATGATTGAGAAAATTTAAATGTATTTCTACACGGTATTCAAAAAATATGGAAATGAAATTAGATTTGTTCTTACTTTATATGTCATATGTTTACTTTTGCATCAGTTCATATCTATTGCAATAACATAAAGTATTTATTTGGAAATTAAATTATGCTAATTATTTTTAAAAATTGTAGTATTTTATAATTTTAAAGATTTAATTACTATTATTAAAAAAAAATTAGATTGTAATTTTCAAAGATAAGTTAGCAACTGTTTAAATAATGGTTTGAAGCTCTAAGATTTTAAAACTATAAAACAGTCTTTTCGTTTCAGATAAAATAAAAATGCTCGCACGTACAGACATACACAGAAAATATCACAATCACCTAACGAAATTTCCTTTTAAAAAATACATGCATGGTGTATTTAATCTTGAATAATACGAACAATCTCAGTTAGAAAAAGTTAAAATACTTAATGAACTCCTGTTACCTAAGAAAACGATCATCATTTCTACAGCTATAAGCTTTCAAAATGCTTGGATAAAAAATGTGTCACAGATAAATGATTAGGAAATGTATATTAGGTTCTGTCCATTCCGGTTGCAAATTTCAAAAAGTATTGGGATATTTACTTGACGTTCTCTCTTCGCATGGTTCTCTCTTCGCATTGTCTCTTTTTTTATTGAATGTATACATAATAACCTAACAAATGAACTAAAACTGAAGTGATTCGTGATAATATTTTTTGAGGAGTGATCATGTTTTAATGGCTCTTGTTAAAGTTCCTTCACGCTACTGCATTTTGTAGAAATTCTAACAAGGAAGAAATACTGCAGAAGCTTTTAAAATGTATTGAAAATGTTTGGTAAAGACACAGCTTTTTGTCCTAATATAACATGCTGAAGAGAGCTCTAAAAATTTCAAGTGATTTCGACCTTTTTGATAAACCAAGCTCTGCACGAACATTTTTGATCGACAACACTCATATTACGAAAAAGCATGATTCAGCTCAACAAACCATTTTGCAACATATTCTGAAACTAGGATTGGTGAAGAAATAATTGAGATGGATGCCATATTTAATTAGAAGAGTACTGGGAAAGCATGTTAGAAAAAATGCACATTGGGAATCCTAAAAACATGCCCCTCCATCTATAAGTTGAAGTTGAGCATGAGCAAGAAAATGTTGTATATATGGTGGCACATTCAAGGACCAATACTTTTGAAGATTTTCAGCATTTGAAACCGAACGGAAAGCTAAATACTGAGAGACACTGTCAGAAATTGGATAACTTAAAAACAGCACTCCAAGAAAAGAGGCCGGTGATTTTCAATCTTAAGGATACCATGTGGCTTCAAGATAATGGTGGGTCATATGCTATTTCGGGAATCGTCAGACACTCACAGAGCTAAGATTTGAAATTCTGTCTCATCCACCGCAATACTTCACGAACAGAGCAAAAAACTCAAAAACAAAGAAAATATGAAACAAGTACCGGTACAATTTTTCACAGCTGCGGATAAAGTAATTTTTTTTTAAAAAAATAGTTGTACAAATTACCATCACGCTTTCTAGCAGTCATAAATAATTATGTGGTAATCATATTATTCACCCAAGTTTAATTAAGGTATGAACAATTTTTTTATTTCGTTTTACTCTAAAACGGGACAGAAATTTTCAGTAGATCTAATGTTTGTAAAGTTCCCGTACCAAATAAAATGATAATGGTTCTCTTTCTTAGCATACACATATTTTTAAAGATATATCACTCATAATAATTTCTTATTGATTAGAAGTTTAAATATTATAATACTGTATTTACAACATAAAAATGATTTAAAACCATAAAAATATGTTTACGACGAATAATATATATATATTTAGTTATTGCAATGAATTAAAACATGAATAAGATAATATAGAAAATTATCTTATAATATAGAAAAGTCCTTTATTATTGCCTGTATTACAACTATACAATTACACATTCACTTTTAAAATATTTCAATAATATTTTAGCCTTTATTTTAGCTTATTATTAAGATATCTTACGCTTAGTTAGTCACTACCTAGATGGTGCATCTGCTTTTTGCTTCTATGCATCAACATTGGACACATCATTTAGCGCGCGAGTTCCGATTTGAAAGCATCGTTTTTTTTTAATTTTTTGGGTTAACATAAATGCATGTAAGCTTTTATCTTGGTTATTCCTCTATATTGTTTATGAAATTTTCTCTTAACATTCACCTCTGTATGAAAAATATTTATATTCTTACTATTCATACATTCATTTTCTTTTTATGTTTTGTGTTTCTCCAACGTGTAGATAGATATATTCCTAATTTTAAATAGGGTACTGTTTTCTTGAAAAATTCTGCTGTACGGGGAAGGGGATCCATAAGCCATTGCTTAACCTTATTTCATTGTCTTAAATCACAGGCAACCCTAGAAATCAGAATAGTTCATTTTGGCCCAAAGACTCTTTCGGTGTTTTCAATTTTAATCACTCTTAACACTTTAGATTCTTGTATTTTCTGTTTTTATCCGATCTTAATAGGGTATTCTTTTGCACCATTTATTTTACCTATAATTTTGCGGGTTTTTAATATGCTTTTTAGAATCCAATTTTATTCATACTTAGCTATGTAGGAATTACAATTTGTCTTTATTTTATTTTATTTTATTACACTATATATATACATATATATATATATATATGTATATATATGTATATATATGTATATATATATGTATATATATATGTATATATATATATGTATATATATATGTATATATATATATGTATATATATATGTATATATATATATATATGTATACTGATTTCCTGTGTAAAATAACTTTCTGGAAAAAAGCAAATTATTGAAATAAATATAATTGGATTTTTTTAAAAGTCTATAAATCATGTTTGCGCAAACACATAATCTCTTGCAAGGTAATATTATAAGATTTATTTTTATATTTTAAAATTATTCGGTACATTATAATTATATGCCCATTCCATTCAATTTACTTGCAGTCTAGATAAGTTGTTTACCTGCTCCCGTAATGTTTTGTCCGTATTTGTTTTTATCAGTTCAGAATTTTGTGAAGGAAGGCTTTATCATGTGTGTGTGTGTGGTTGTGCATGGATATATATATAAACATATGGTGTAAAATATAGAATATTGATTAATTATTTTAATGTATCTTACTCATATATTTAAATATTAAATGAAGAATTTAAATTTTAAGTGTTTGAATCAAACCATTAATTAAAAAATATATTTAAACCTTGCAATACAGTTTTCCTTCTGAAAGAAACTATTTTATCTTCCAAATACCTTTCCAGCTGTAAAATGTAAGGGAGTCACTTCCCAAAAATCGATTTTTCAATTTTGATTGAAAAATAAAATACCACTATTTCTCTTTTAATGCAATTTTCATTTTTGTTTTAGTTGAATTAGAAATATTTTTAACATTATTTTTAAAATTTGTTTACATTTGTCGAACCCCAAAACAGCTGATTGCCACGCCCCTTTCATATCAAAACTGAAGACACTTGCTACTTTTCAGCCTCATCAAATATTTTAAATTGATTAAAAGAATTTATTTTGATCCGTAACTTGTTCAGGAAAGAAGGGAAGTGAATAATTGCAGCTGTTTGTTTACTTAATGGAAACTCACATGCTGTGTTTTAAACATTTTTTCTATCAAAAACATTTTATAAACATGCCTTGGTTTAATATTACAACGTCTAAAAAACGAAAAGTTTGGAAACAAAGGTACAAAAACCCAAACTTTCGAGGAATTAAATGTGTCATAAAAGTCAGAATATTTAATACAGAATATTCATCAATAATTAAGCTTTAAAAGCAAAAAAAAAAAAAAAAGAGTTAGGTAAGTTTAATAAAGAGTATGTTTCTTTTTTAGATTAATTTGAAAGTTTTTTTTTTAAATAATTGACATTCTACTGTTTTCCTGTGCTTTGAAACCTCATTTATTATAAATAAAATGTAAAAAACAAGGTATTTACATAAATTCTGGTCGCCAAATGCAAAGTTTTGTTCTAAAGTTATTGACACGTTGTGACTTTCGTGGTCTTATTCAAAGATTTCTTAATACCAGGTTTACTAAAACAGTAGTAAGTCAAAAAAGATACAAAATTATATGAAGTAAACACTGGGTTTTCATATGCTATTTATTTTATTGGAAAAGAGAAGCAGCTGCAAAAATATTTTGTAGAGTTATGAATTTGTCACCTCCACCAAAGTGGTTTTACGAGACGATGCATGCATTAAACAACACGACACAGAAAGTAGCCAAAGTGTCTATGGCATTAGTTGCTGCCGAAATAATATCATTTAATAATGTAAGCCCTAATGTACCGGTGTCTGTCTATGCCATTTGGTAAAAAAGAAGCCATACTTCTCTAAATGGTGTTGTTAAGGCTGTTAGTGTGGACACTGGGAAAGTTGCTGAGGCCAAAATACTATCGAGGAAATACTCATGCAATTTTAACGGCTATGTACATAACATTAAGTGGGAAAATTACTTCGGAAATAGTAGGGGAATGGAAGTCGAAGGTGCACTTCGTATCTTCCGTCACTCAGAGGCATGAAACAATTTACGATATACAAATTACGACAAAATATTTGGGTGATGAGGACTCTAAAGCATACAAAGCAGTTTTAGAATCTTAACCTTAAAAATATATCAACATTAAATCATTAGAATGTGTTGATCATGTTGAGAAAAGGATGGAGACATGACATAAAGCATTAAAATTAAAATTTAAAGGCAACAGACTTGAGGGCAAAAAATCTCTAGGAGGTCATTATAGATTGACAGATGCAGAAATAGACAAATTGTAAAAATACTATGTTTTGTGTGGCTATTCGAAGCAACTCAGAAAACTTGTCAGCCATGATGCAAAGTATTTGGGCTATATTTTTTTTCATAAACTCTCCCCAGATTTGAACCTACGACACGGTTTATGCCGCATGGAAGGTGAATATAATAGGTTCATACTGAAAGGTGACACATATAAGCTTGCAATGCCTGTCGGTTTCTGCTTCCCTCTGAAACCCTTTGTCTACGCTCAGACTCGGCTAGGTGTGTGGGAGAAACTGAATAATCAGCAGACATGATTCACACTAATTATTTTATTGTTACCAAAATTTCCAGCAGGCACAATAACAATATAATTAAGATAACATATCAGATAGTAGAGCGTGGAGGTGATACTCGTTATCCTGGGGTAAATAATACGGACCCTCAACTGATTCCACGATAACTGAAACAAGCTCAATTTAAACTACGTCACACGCCCTAATAAGCTAAACTTCTATTTAAATAAGGATCACGATACATGTACTTTTATGAAGTCAAGTCCTACTCTTGAACCTTGAAGGCGATTCTTATCTATATTTAATCACCGTCGATTGATCCACTCTCAGCAATCTTCCATTGATAAACTCCAAATGCACTTAATCATTTCACGATCTTTCACTCTCCAACTAACTCACTAACTCACCAACTAACTCTCCAACTAACTCCTCAAACTCGTGAATACAGAATTTATATTATATACTTAATTTGCATAATTACGCTTTCCTTACTCGGTGAAAGTTGGTTGATGCTATTGTTTCCCCAGAAGAATCCCCAAAAGGTTAGGAGAGCCGCGTATAGATCCGTCACAAGTTTAAACAACACAACTTACCTATTGCAATTGCATAAAAAAAGTATTTAGAGAACTCTCTAGTCTTGAACTTTTATCTAGGTGCTTTCACCGTAAAACTCAAAATTTCAATGAAAGCTTAAATTGTATTTGATTTATAGTTCCAAGAACTGTATTTATTCAATTGGGAACTTAAGAAACTAGAGCATATGAAGCTACATTTTTATGTAATCAAGGTTTCATTACCAAATTAAAAGTTTTAGATGCATTAAACATTCAACCCCCTGGATTTTACAAATGTCGAGCGTTGCAAGAAATAGATCATGCGCATATACTAAGAAAGCGGAATAGGTAGTTTTGCAATGGAACCACACAAAGGAGCTAGAATTAAAAACAAACAATTAAAATGTAGACAAGAAGATGATCTTGTAGATGATGCCAGAAATCCAGGTGGTTGTTCTGGTACGCATTAGTTAATAGTAAATTTTTACTTTAAATCACTATTTCTCAAAAGTGTAAATTTCAACAGCAAAGGAACATTTTTGAAAAAACTACTTAATTTATAGCTTTGAAACTTTGCACACGTGTTAACACTATAATAATAAATATTTTAATGGGAGACTTTGTCAAAAAAATTATTCAAAAAATTGTACAAGAATTTTCATCATTTTAAAATTTTTGACGTGTTACTCCACATATGATTTTTTTTAAAAAAAATCATCAAAATTTTGAAAAATGCTCTTATTAAAATAATAAAAACAATACAATACATGTATAAAAAATTCATGACTGTGCAACTTGTCAATTTTTCAAAAATATTCCTTAAACTTTGTCATTTTTAACATTACGGAGATAGGGAGATTTGATTAATAAATTATCAAATGAATCATAAATGTCTACGTGAATATATTTACTATAAAAATGTCTTCTTTAAATTTTTTAATTCAGTTCATTTGTAAAACTGGAAGTATTATTTTTAATTAGAAAATGTATCACTTGAAAATGAAGTTATTCCTTCTTTCTTCTTATTTAATGTTTTATATTAAATGGGTTTTTAGTTGAGAAAATAACATTTATGTTTTGTATTAACTTTTAAGATAAATTTTAAAAAAAACACTTTTATTTCGTTTTTACGAAATGGAAATTTATTTATTATATTAAGGGAAATTTTCTTTAGAAGAACAAAATATTACAATGAAAATAGAGCCATTGCATTTTCTGTTCAACAGTTTTATATTATCAAGTATTAATGAAAAAAAGTCTTGATTAATTCAGAAATAATAAACTGCAAGTCTTCTGTCCAATAATCGTTGTTTTTCGTATATACTTTTTCTCCTCTATTTAAAAATTACTTTTTTAAAATTAAATTTAATTTAAAAATTATAATTTAAAATTTTTTCCATTTTTGGCAATTTCTGCTGAAGAACATCAGAAAAGGCACTCGATTGAATACTCAAACAATTCAATAATCAGTACATACCTTTCTCACCTTGACCAAATTTTCGAAAGTTATTTCAAAGAGATATGTATTGTATCGTTTAATTCCCTAATCATAAATATTAATCTGGAATATTTCTTCAATGGTATAAACGAAGAATACTCAACCTTTTTTTTTCGGCTCGCACATACACACACGGGCCGTAACATGAGGATTAATTTAGAGGGGAGGCAGAAATGCTTAAAGACCAAGATAACATAAAAAAATTTTAAAAAGGAAATTTAACAAAATATTAAATTTCCTATTTTGCTATTTTTAATTATTACTTTTTATATTTTTTTTATATTTGTCACTGTATTTTTTTTAAATTGGAAGCAATTAAGAATCACTCTTTTACAATTTCTGCATCAATCAACGGTTTCATATGATTACCAATGAAAAACAAATTTGATAGGGTGTCTTTGCTATCGGTGTGACATTACCACAGACAAAAAAAATTTTTTGATGATGTAAAGATTATTTAAGAAAGCATATTTATCATCTCTTGAAGATGTTCGAGAAAAAGGATCATTGAACGAATCCTTTTTATTAGTATTTTTTCAGATACACTTTCGTGAGTCAAATGAAACAATTACCGAACAATGCTTGTTTTTCACAACAAAATAGTCAACTACCCAATCGTCTTGAAACATTTTACTTTCTTGGGATATTTTTTGTTTGCAAGATATGAAAGTTAATTAAAAACTAGTTCCACTCATAAAATGGTCGCTACTCCACTGCTGTGTGTCACATCGCTAATTAGGGGGGGGTATCAATTCGCACCCATACGACATCGGCAGCAGGAAGAAAAAATGATATATCTGATTTTTTAACAAAGAATTTCCCACAATATTTTCATAAATAAATAAATACATTTCTCAGAGCATTGGGCTATGACAGAACCACTTAAGAAGGCCCAGTGGGCCGCTTGTGGTACGTAAGCTGCTGGTTGAGTATCTCTGGTATAAAGTATTTAATTCACTCCTGACTGTGTGATTATTTCTGTAGCTAAATATCGATATGACGTCAGTACTGTAACCGATATCAAAATAATCTTTTATCTTAAGGAATTTGTTCCTAAAATTTCTACGTGCTAAAAACAATAGCATTGCAAGGTATCTCAAATAGGTAATGTATAGTTGTTTAGTGATAATATAACTTTAAAAATCGCAGCTTTTTCTCTGTATCAGTTAACTGTATAAGTATTGTTTCACTATTGTAAATTTGACGATGAGAATATTCTTATAGATAGAGGTAGAATGTTATCAATTATTCAACAATCTAGTTGTTGCTGTTCTTGTGTCCATGATGTACAGATTAATAAAAAAAGAAGCGTTTGATCGAAGCTATCGAAGACAGCTTCGGCAACCTGAACAGCTTTATCAGAGAAGATCAAATCTACTGGGTCTTCTGGGCTGTTCTTGAAAAGCCTTGCTTGAATTGCTGGGCACCTGAGGATACGTTGTGGAGATAGTTGAACATTAGGGCAGTTTGGGCAATGATTTGTGTAACTTCTCTGTCCGGCTGTTGATATTTTCATTGCTTTTACGTGCTTTGTTCTAAGTCTAGTTATTATTGATGCTATTGTACGATTTCTTCTTAAAGCTGGAATGGAATATTTAAAATTATTGCTGAATTATAATTTTAAAAGAAATTAGTGCCCCCATTATAGGAGAAAACTATTAAACTAAAAAAAATATTAGCTCTTTCTGTAGATTATTGAATTTTTGAACATATATGCTGGTCTATAAAAAAGTAAGCACAATTGTGGCATCTGGGGGGGAAAAGTTATATGACACAGAGAAGAGCTAGATTTTGCATAGTCGTTTCTATTGATGTGAACCATTGATTGTATACGCAATGAATGTAAATATTTTGTGAGTGATGTAGTATGGTGTGATTAGGTATTGGGAATTCTGCATGAAGGCAATATAAATATGCCTTTGAGATTTTGATTGCTTGTACAATTCAGGGGCTTGTGCATAGTTCAACTGTTTCAAAAATATTAATTAAAATCACAAAGAATACAAATCAACTCCGTGGTGTAACTCCGTAACGTACATCCCCACAACCCCACTTTGCAGATGTTGTGCAATCACATTTTGATTTACAGTTTTGAAATAAAATTTATAAATTCTTCACACAACCTAACTTAATGTTTTTTTACTAGTACCTGTATATGAAAATGGAAGTATTTTAAAAAATATAAAGAAAATACCCTTATGAAGACAAGGCACAATAAATGAACCAGAACATTCTGAACAAGGAAAACGATTTTTGTTGTTGTTTTTCAGTCTTTAATGCCAATTGTTTTTACCATGTTTTTATTAACTGGCTTTCTTGTCGGTCCAGGTGGAATTTTGTAATAGACTTTAAACTAACTTCCTGAAAAGCTAGAGACTTGAAATTTGGACCATAACTCAGAAATAGATGACAATGCATAAAAATGGGGAAAAAGAATTTCTAGACTTGAACCCGGGCCCCCAAAAAGGAGGTGCCCGATTTCAACAAATGGAAGTGTACTCCGGAACTAACAAGGATTTACACTAAAAAAGACCACCTGTTAGTAGCATGGGTTGAGTTGCGCCAATGTATTCAATTTTGTGGCTCTGGGATCAAAGAGGGGTTACAATGGGTTTTTTTTATTAACTCGCGTTCTTCTATGTCTCTCCGGGTGGAATTTTGTGATTGGTTTTAAACAAATTCCCGATGAGCTAAAGACTTGAAATTTGGACTATAGCCCAGAAGTAGATGACAATGACTGAAAATAGTTATAAAAACATGGCACATAATTTTTTTTTTACAAAAAAAATTATTTTTTACATTATTGAAAAGAAATATGTTTATAGAGATTCTATTCTTACAATATCTCTTACGCGAAAATGATTTCGAAAAATTAAAGGAAACAGTAGTTTGACAGCACTATTTCGATTATCGTTTGATTAGAATATAGAAAATGTTACATTCTCAAAATCCGCAAGAAATATGATTCCATTAGATATTAATGGTATTATTTTATTACCTAAGAATTACCTTTTCTATATATAGCTACTTTATTATTCATTTAATTATACTTCCCTGACATCCTTATCACTTCTGAACTTCTCTAATTAAATAAGTGTTTTAATTACATTCCTAACTCCCGGCTGAGCTTAATTACTTTTGAGCATAAACTTCGACGTAACGTCGGCTCTCAATTCTTCTATCGTGTTATTATTTAGGTAACACATGCTTACTGTTTTCATCTATTATAAAATGGAAAATGAGCCGTATTTATTATTAAAGATAATTTATATTTGCACCTTGAATGTATATAACCTGAGAAAGATCTAAATTAAGATCTCATCATGGTAAATTTCACATACACATTTAAGTGCGTATGTTCACGAACTAGATTAGCATCAAAGTAATCTTAAAAATAAGCACTCTTTTAAAGAACATTTTCTATATTTCTATTAAATAAAAGTGTTTAACTTTTTCACTAAAAGATATGAATTTAATACATATTATGTACAGGAATATTTTATGATTATAAGGTTTGATTATTTTTTTAAATAAGTATTTGTAAAGTAAGAGTATTAAGCGTAAGAGTATTAAATAAGTAATAATTTTAACCCCTTTAATGCCCAAATTATGTTAAATTCGAAATTTTTAAAAAATATTTTTAAACTAAGTTTCATATATCATAAATAGAGTAATTATGAAGTTGTATCCATTTTCCGTAATTAACAGCTGAGATAATAGGCGATCTATAAATAGATCGCTGGGCGCTTATGGTAGTAAAAGACCAAGTAACTTCCTATGGTTTTATGTTTAAAAAATTACAAATTTAGGGGGGGGGATGTAACTTTTGTGAATTTAAAAAAAGCTTATGAGATTTAAAAGAGAAAATATTATTTTACAGATCTAAACTTACTTAGTTACAATTTTATACAGCCAATTTGTAAAAGTTAAGTGTGATATAATGGAAAACATTTCAGACAAAGGGTTACATTACATTTTGTACAAAACGTAAGAGATCTACTCTTACATTTTTGAAACTGGCATCTGCTTTGGTTTTGTCTTTTTCCTATAGCATGGTCTTTTCTATCTAAACGCTCAGAGTCTATTACGTTTGATCTGATGTCTTCCAAAGCCTTTTTTAGAATTTGTTCCCCGTTTGAGTTACACAATTTCGATATATCTTCGGATGTCTTTTATACTTTTTATATTTCTTCCATGGGAACACAAATTTCTACATTACCTGACAGAAATTTTACCGATGGAGTAGTCATTTCATCATCATCAAAATACACTTCGGCAGTTAACTCATCCACATCAGGCGGTAAATCAATTATAGCAGACTATTTCTTTAGAAAACCTATATTCTAACGCTTCTTCGGAAGTGTGAAACACTTTACGCCGAGACATTCTGGAAGAAATGAAACGGGGGAAAATTATATTAGTTACCACTAACGCCTAGCGATTTATTTATGAGTCAGCATGTTTAAACTTACATTTTATTAATAAAAACAGTTATTTTTCTAATATAAATAAGCCAGAATATTTAAAGGGGTATTCAAAATGTAAAACTCATAAAAAAAGTATAGCTTACTTTTAATTTTTTTTTCTTCTGTTTGATACAAAATCGAAAGCTGCACTTTGAAGCTTCAAAATGATGAACATTAGATGCTAGCTGCTGGACTGCTGTGGGAAAGAAAGCTTCAAATCTCGTTTGGGGTATGGCCACATGTGTAAGGAAACCAGCCAATGACAATACGAAGTGATTAAAAGATATCGTTTTCACTGGGAGCTCTGAGTGGGAGGTTGTGACGGGTGCTTACGCGTTTCACTGACCTTCTCTCGCCTTTTTTAAATGTTTTATTTATTTCAACCAATCTCCTCCGAGAGCCAAAAGTGTGACTTGTGCAAACTAGATAATTTCGGGTTTAGCGAGTTCGAAAAAGATATAAAAGGGAGAAATGAAATGAAGAGAAGGAGGGTGATTTTGAGAGAGTAGTTTATCTAGTGGAAATATATTCGTCGGGAGAAGACTATTGAAAAGTATTTATTAATTCGGTTCGGGACGGAACTGAAAAATAGCTAAGACTGAAGCCGCTCCTTAAAGCAATCCAGAATTAGAGAAACCTGCCTTAAGAAAAGGGTATCAGGTCAGTTATTTTCATAAATTAAATATAAATGTGTAGCTTGATTGTATGTGTCGTTCTCCGTGAATTCAGTTAGGATTCCGTCGTTCATAATCAGATTCTTTTTGCACTCCACTGTATTTTGTTGATCTTAAAGTTTGAATCGTATTTGTATAATCTCTCAAATAAGAAAGGTCAATAAATAAGATTGATTTATTAATTTAGTTGTAATTAATTATGGAACCAACATATTCAGATTTAGATAATACGCGAAGGGGAGTTAATAATCATATGGGTAGTGATAGGCTACGACAAGGTGATCTATAAATAGATCACTGGGCGGTAACGGGTTAAAGCGAAAGCGTTTTTCATTTAAAACATTACCTCATTTTCAATACTTTTCACATATTCAAAAAGCAAAATATTTTTTTATAGTTATGAAGTTTTGCTGCAGTATGATTCATTGATCCCTTATATTCAGAAATACTTTTACAGAGGATTTTAGTACATATATTTATGTATTTGTATATTTACATTCCACAGTTAAAAAATGTATGATTATATTGATTGATACTAATGTATGTATACTTTCTTATTACAATTATAACATTACTTTTTTTGTGACAGATCTATTAAATATTCAATTCAGAGGTAGTTTCAGTTAGATTTCAAAATTATTCTCACATTACAAATACAAGTATATCAAAAGTTTTTTATTCAAATATAGTTTATTGCAATGATTCCCAAATTGTTATATATGGACCCTCAGAAGGCTATGACGATTTGCATGGGGTCTATGATCCCTGCAAGGGGTCAATGATCACCTGCAAAGGTTCTATGATGACCTGCAAGGAGTCTCTGACAACCTGAAAAGAGTCTACCTCAGTGAAAAAATAATTTGGGGTCCATAAAGTGTTAATGGGAGCCTACGATAATTGCTTTCATCAATCCAGATCGTGGCTTTAGTTTTAAAATAAAATTTAACCAAGTGAAAACTAGATTTACCTATTCAACGGATTTAGTTACTAAATTTAATGAGGTTAATTTGTAATTACAATGACTATCATTTTAGCGTTTCTTGCCAAAATTAAGGAAACGAGTATAATATATTGTGTGTCATGAATTTTCGCAGTTTCTCAATTTGTCACAGACATTCTGCCAGGAAAATGACTTTTTAACTTACGTTCTAGATTTATTGTTGTTGTTTCTTATCCTACTTGACCAACAGAAACATCTAGATCAAGTACATGAACCTGTGCGTTTTTAAACAATGAAGAGCTGTAACTGGACTTGAAAGCAGCTGGCTCTTATGGCAACCGATATAAGCCAAGATGTGGGCAGGAGCGCCTTGGCTCACATTGCATTTTGGACAAGGAAGATAAACTTTGAGACCATCCACATGCCGTTGAGCTCGAGTATGTCCACTGCGAAGCCTAGCAAGAATAGTTTCATCTCGCCTACTGCTTATTCCAAGCAAAGCAGCACCAGGGCGATTTCCTTCATACCATTCATGTATGGAGGCCTGCCTCCAAGGGGAACTGATATGTTCAAGATTAAAATGCCCTTTATTTGTTTTGAAACTAGGTTTTAGAATGCTTTGACTACATTTATATAATGTAATACCACATTAAGGCAATGGATTAATACGATCACATTGAAAAAAGATGTCATATTACGTGAAGAATAAATACTAATAGAATTAACTATTACGGAATTGGCACAAACGAAAATCTTAAAGTAACGTTTCTAAGTAATTTTGAAGCACCGGAATGGATGAAGACTATATATAAATTCATCTCTCATATTAAAAGCATTTATTTGTTACTCAGTTATTTTATGTAACAATTAATTTATGCATTCATTAAATTTTATTTTAACTAACGTGTGTGTGTGTATCTTAAATTTTAAACACTACACTTCACTAAAGTTAGAAACTGTTAAAAAGACATTTAAGTTAATAAATCTGCAAAAACTCAATATTTATTAAATAGAAGTTTAGCCTAAGCTGAAAAGCAGGGCAAGGAGGTCTATGTAACAAAAAAGGTTTGGGAATTTCTGGTTTAAATTGCTTAGGTAACCCGATCATGACCGAACGATTTCTCTTGCTAAGCCTAACTTCAATTAAAAATTCATGTAAAATCCTAACTGCAATAAAAATACAAAATAGTTCTAAATTTTCATTTGAAACCTTCCAAATTCCAGATATTCAAAATTCAGATCTCACTGGTGTGATCATGGGTCTCAGAATGGGGAAAGCGAAATCAATCGCCGGAGCCGAAATGAGAAAGGCTTGATCACTAATATGTGACCACGGTCCTGAACGGGTTAAAAATAAATATACTATTGCATTATTGGGGCAAAATTTTAAAGCATCACTTTTAAATTGTAAGCACGCACACACACACATTGATTTTAAACACGTAACTAATTTTAGGTATAAATTATGCCTAACTATATCATCCGAATTAATAGATTTCGTTATAAAAAATATTTTAACAGAATACATCTTCGTTCAGAAAATCATATTTGAATTCATCATTTTCTGTAATATATATTCCACAAATATGTTGCACAAATATCTGAGAATGTTCTGAGAACTACATTTATGAAAAATAAAATGCTTTTTAAATTTTCAAACTTTATATTATATTAACAAAAATAATCTTTTAAAACTACAAAACTATTTGATTTTTTTAAATAATTAGGAATATGAACAAAAGTAACTTTTGAGTTAAAATTTTAAAAAAAAATATTTTCAAAATAAAGAGTTGTTTATAGTAAATTTTAAAGCGATAAATAGAGTTGAATATTGTTAACAGCCTGATCTATGAACTTTGATGTATTCAAATTATTTGAAGGGATATCAGAATAAGCCTTCTGATTCTTTCCTTGAAATTCCATGCTCAAAATAATTTTAACAATACATAAATAAATCAACATCGTTTTTTTAAATTTTTAACTCTGGTCCACTAAAAACAAATATTATGTTTGTAATCTTAAGAAAACATAAATCTTAAGCGAATGAAGCTATTACTCTTAAAGTGCATATAAAATTCCATTCCAAGATATACGATTGTTTTGTATAAGGCTTACAACAGTTTTCCTTAAATTCTAAAGGTAACATATTTGTATTATTCTTTAATGCAGTAAAATTTTGAGAATTTATTAAGGGAAGCCAGTTTTAATTTTGAAAAGTATGTTACATTGCTAAGACTAAAATGCCAAATATTGAAAAAAGTGTTCTTAATGCGATTTTATGTTCAGCAGAGGATTTATATTTTATGTGAGTAAGTTCTCTATCACTTATTTTAACATGTATTCATCGATGACTTTTATGTATTATTATTATTTATTGAAGTTATTTAATCTTAAAAATCAATTATCAATATAATCTCCGATTATTTCATTTCAAAATAATTAACCTTATAGAAATCATTCATCAGTTATCATCCTTGAATCATTGTTCAATTTCATTTTTATAAAAGATCTATATACTTTGAAAAATGTTGTTTAAAAATTCTGATTTTAAATTTAAAAAATCCCCAAGTAGAATATTTATTTTTACTACAAAATAAAATATTTTTGTGAAAGGTGTTATAATTTTCTTATTACATTTATATTTACAAATGAAAGACAAAGTGGCTTATTATTGCGATTTTTTTATATAATCATTTATTCAATGATTTATGTAAGCACGCACATCTGAAGAACTGTCAACTTGCTTGAATGATTGCTTCTTATATAATGGAATGTTATAAGGACCAAGAGAAAATTGATGTAGAAAATATATTTATTGCTTGCTGCTTCAAGCAAACTATTCTAGTTCAGAAACAAATTTAAAAAAATGGTATAATAGAGTTAGAGTATTTTTTGCAACATAATTGTAAAAGATTAAATGCTTGTCTAAAAATATAAATAAATTTGATAACAATAATTATTAAAAATTGTTTCATATTGTTGGTTACGATTTCCACAATAGAGCTTAGCTTAACAAATAGGATTGCATTTTCCCTAGATTTTATTCCTTGTAACAAACTAGTATTTTTTGAGAATATTGGAAGTAACTTTGTGTTTATGGTCGTAAGCTTCGTAGCCAATGTCTGTCGAACGAAATTTGTGTTAGATTATGTAATTCTAATTCTATCCATTTTCAGGAAAATTGGAAAACGGTAAACATTGCTTTAAATTGGATCCAAAATATGAATAATATTCAAATTTTAGAGTACTGTGTCGATTTCAATTCTACATTAATTTGCCCACATCTGTACCCAAGGTTTCGGGTTCAACCCCAACCCAAGTCGGTGGATTTTCATGATGCTGAAAATAAACAGCGGTCATGTCGTATGATTATACGGCATGTAAAAACCGAGAGTCTATTTGGCTTGGGAACTCTCGGCAAAATTAAATCCTAATACAGGTTTGATTCTTCAAGAGCTCAGGTGCCTCCGCTTGGAAAGGAAAATGGGCGTCAAAATTATTTGCGGCAATTGGTATCCGCCTATATGGTGCCGCACTAAAAAGAGATACCAGCTCCGGGAATGTACTAAGTCTGCAATTGTAAAACACCTATCGACAACCCTTTATATATATATATATATACTAGCTGATATACCCGTTCTTCGCACGGGTAAATTTAAAAATTAAACAATAAGATTGAAGGATAAAGAAGTTTTTAATGAATTAATTTTACGTGAATTGCAAATTAAACAACAAAAAAAAGGTTTTTGCATATCTCAGCTGGAAAAAAAAACCATATTTGTTAAATTTTAAGTCTGAAGGTCTGATTAAAATATTTTTTTTTATTTATAACACCCCGTAAATCTCTTGTGGGTCGATTTTTGAAAACACCTTCTTAAGCTGATCTCTGCTCAGCAAAAGTAACCCATCGTTACATATTTTGAGTAATGAACGCTAAAAATAGAGTAAATAATTTATATCTGGATGTGTAAATACGTTAATATTACTTTCTGTTCTATTTATTTTACTTTAAATTTGTAATATTCCCAAGCAACGCCGTTCCTTACAGTATAATGGCGATTCAATGGAAACATTGCGAAATGTTGAGCCAAAGTTGGCATCACACATTTTTGTCGACTACGTTGGCAGCTTGGCGATTTATTGAACGGTGCAGAAGTTACTTTGCTGTAGCGCCACCTGGTGGGGTGCTGCAACAAAGAGGACAGCACAAAAACCTTCTCCACAAAATATACATATTTATGCCAATTCTCATAGTGATCGGTTGAACGGTGTTGGAGTGAAACGGTTTCATGTATGTAATATCCATTTATATATATATATATATATATATATATATATATATATATACATACAGGAGACCGGCTTCGTTCTCCTCCCTACTCTGTGCTATTTACGGGGTGAGAAGTGACACCGGTAGACGCCTAGTGGGAAAATTAGGGGTTTGTGGTAGAAAAAAATGTTGGTGGTAGAAAAATAAAAAATTAGGGTTGTATGCATTTTTTATTGTCGAATCATAAAAAAATTACAATTAAAAATTTTGTCCAAAAAATAAAAAAAATAAAAATTTAGAGTGGACCACCTATATCACTTTGGGGTATGAAAAACAGTTTACGTCCTATTCTCAGACCTACTGAATATACGCACAAAATTTCATAAGAATCAGTCTAGCCGTTTCATTTATCTCGTGTCACTTATTTTGAAATAATGATAACAAAGTAAAATCGATTAAGTTTTTCGCAAATATTTTGGATATTTTTGTTAAAATTCCGATGCAATATATGAAATTTTGAATTAAAGATTGGTTTAAAAAAATGGATAAACTTTTCACTCGCCAAATTTGGTGATTTTTGATTTGTTATAGACACCTATTTTGCTATTGTAACCCATGAGCAGGGTGATTTAGGAGTGGATCGGAGACAGCGCTTTTCACCCTGAAATATTTTTTTTAATACAATGCTAGTGTGATCTGTTGTCCTAAATATTATTTATTTGTGTGAATATATCTCATGATTATCTTCCAGACCTCAGTTTAATCTGCAATTAATTTAGAAAATGAAAAATAATTCATTGTATAAAAAATAAATATGATTAAAAAAGCCAAATATATTGGATTTTGTAACTTTCATTAAAATATCTACACTTTTGATTTGCATTAAAAAAATTTAAGCATAAAATATTAGAAAAATAATTTAAATTTTTAAATAACATGTAAATTAATTCAACTAGATTTAAATTCTATTCTTTTTTTTCAAATAATTAAGTAATATGTCGACTTATCAAGTAGTTTTTTTAAAAGTACCTTTTAAGAATAACTTTCTCAATATAATATAATGTACATGTATTAATATTATATTAATACAACATTTGAGCTATTTTTTTCAACACACACATTACAATATATTGAAATCAAATATAATCACCAGGATATCATATTTTAATTGCATATTTATGGCAATAATTAAATGATTAAGCTGAGTAATCTTGTGGTAACAAATGCTATCAATATTTTGCAAAATTTTATGTCAAATTGAAAAAATTATTTTCTGTCATGTAAAATTAAAATAGTGTTTTAATGTAGAACATACATTGGAAAATAACATATTAAAAAATTACGGGCATTGTAAGTTTTTGTTTTATATGCCTTAACAAATTTTAAATGCATTTTTCTCAGAATTTCAGTTTTGAAGGTATAAAACAGAGGTTCCCAAACTTTTTTGTCTCATAGACCCCTTGCCACATTTTTTGGTTTTGGGTAGACCTCCTACTTACCTAATAATGAATTTTTGAAAGTTTATTAACTTAAATATATTTTTGACAGCTGGTATAGAGCTATATTTACTTTAAAATATTTAAATTTGTTACTATCGTGAAGTATAGTGTTTAAAACCTAAGACACACATGTTAATTAATTAAATAAAAATGTAATTAATACTTAAAATAACTGTTACATAAAGTAACTGAGCAACAAACAAATGCTTTTAATGGGAGAGATGAATCTGGTGATTCGTCCATTCTGGTGCTTCTGAAATTGCTGATATCCGTTTCTAAAGTTTACTTTAAGATTTTCTTAGTGCCTATTCTGATCAGTTCATCTTGTAATATGACATTTGTTTTTTCTGCCAATGTGACTATATTAATTAATTGCCTACTGTGGTATTACCATATATATAGTCAAAACATTCTCAAACCTGATTTCAAAGTCTGAACAAAGGACATTTAAATGTTGAACGTAGGTTAAAACGTCATTTTCCTGGCAGATTGTTTGTGACAAATTGAGAAACTAGAAAAATTCAGAGCGTCCAAAATTATACTCTCCTTAGCATAATTATGGCAAAAAATGCCGAATGATGGTCCTTGTGACTGCAAATTAACTTGATTAAATTTAGTAAATAAACATGTGAAATAGGTAAATCTGGTTTCCACTTGATTAAATTTTCTTTTAAAATTAATGACATGATTTGGTTTAGTGAGAGTCACTATTGTAGACCCCCATTTACACCTCATGGACCCCCAAATTATTTTTTGGCTGACGTGGAAAATTTTTCCTGCCTGTTCTCATAGATCCCTGGGGGTCTATATAGACCACTTTGGGAATCACTGGTATAAAAGTTCTAATCCCTAAGACTTTTTTTTTTGTTCACAGAGTAGTGAAAATTTTTGTATATACTCCCAAACGTATGTTCTATAAAATTAAGTATGGATTTAAGGCTGAGATCTCAAAAAAATTTGTTTTTTTCAGGTTCTTTTTAGAAAAATTATTAAAAATCAACAAGGGAATAGATTTTCAAATCCATGCTAACTTTTCTTTGCAATAATCTAAGAAACATAAATAACTTTAAGAGACTAAAAAATTTTAAAAAATGAACATTTTCAAAAATAATTCACAACTACTTTTTCATGTAATTGAAAAAATAAAATTATATCAAAACATTTTTCTTGCTTGTCTGTAAAAATAGATATTGCAACACTTTTCATTAGGTATAACAAGAAAGATAATAAACAATTAATAAAATAAAGCAAACTATAACAAGAAATCAAAAGTAAAAATAATCCAAAATGTAAATAATATGCGATAAGAACTTCAGAAAAAATAATTCGACCAATACAGCAATACAAAAATAGTATAGGACTATTCAATTATTTTAGTTTGCATATTATATTACAGATGGCGCTAGCATTGTATTCAAAAAAAATTCAGGGTGCAAAAGCGCTGTCTCGATCCACTCCTGGTGATTTAAATAGTGGAACAGAGAAAAGTCACACATCCGGCGCGAAACCGATTTTCGACGCCAAGTGAAACAAACGGCGAAATAAGCAACACACAGAGTTAAGACAATTACGCGTTTTAGGTTTTTAATTAATATATTTTCAAATAATTGCAATATCGGAATGAAAAATAGTTTACGCCCTATTCTCAGACCTACTGAATATACGCACAAAATTTTGTAAGAATTGGTCAAGTCGTTTCGGAGGAGTTTGGTTACAAACACTGTGACAGGAGAATTTTATATATTAGACTAGCTGACCCGGCCCGTCGTTGCACGGGCTTTTACCGAGGGTATAACTTAATCCCCATGTTAATTTCCTCCTTTATTTCTGACGCCAGCATTTCTCTGTGGGTGAGACACGTACGATGTGAGTGCATGGCCCGTGAGTGCGTATCATGGCTTTCTCGTTTAACATTTTCCCTTCTCTTGACAAAATCAGCACTTCCAATATTATTTTTCGTAATTACTTTGACTTATTTGTTTCTTTCCTCTCCGCTTGCCCCGGGGTTGCACGGGCTTTTACCGAGTGAATAACTTCATCCCCATGGGAATTTCCTGTTTCCCTTAGGACGATAGCACTTATGTGTGTGTATGCGCGCGATGTGAGTGATTTCTTTAACTATGTCATAAAAACTTTTTTCGAAATTTGTTCTTAAGTTGGTGTGGTAATTAGGAGAGATGGGTGAAAAGCTCAGGTGTCGTCCTCATCATTTGACCATGGCTTAAAATTCCGTCGCTCAAAACTCTCGAGTAGGTGAACAGTGCGAATTTATAAATCACTCACCCACTTTCCAATTCTTTCGTTACAGTTTTTCAGTCCTGTGAAACGAAAATGTAGCTTTTTAAAATAGCTGTATGTTCAAAAAAGACAGAAAAGTAGAAATTTTTCAAATTACAAAATTTCACTACTATTTTAAATCTTGAAGTAAAATTGTAAAGATTTTTTGAAATGTTCGACACATGGGAATAAAGTTTCATGCAATTATCTTTTTTAAAGAAGAAATCATTAAACGGTTGATTTAAGTATTTTGAGTGTTTTACTAAAATTTGTTGAAAAAAGTTTTTGGCTTTTTATTTTTTAAATCACTGATTTGATACAGATAAATATTTTAAACGAATCTCAGAAATGTATTGAATACATTCTTTCATCTTAATCTGACATCAATAATGATTTAATTTTGAAAATTATATAAAGAAAAAATGATGAAAATTGAAGCAAAAATAAATTTTTCATTCGCATTTATTTTACTCGCCAAATTTGCTGATTTTCGCATGTTAAGTCAGAACCTTTCGGTGTAACCCTTGAGTTAGATGTGATGTTTCAGGTGAAACAGTTGAGAGCTATTTGACGCGAAACCATTTTTCGACGCCAAGGCTTGGCAAACTGTAAAATCGCGTATTTTTTATTAAAGTTTTTATTTTTTTAGGGCTTGATTTTTAAGTTAATGCTTTGGAACTTCACACATTAATTTCGAAAACGAAGGACTTTTAAATAAAAAATGTACACAAAAATACTGTTTAGATTATTTCTTGCAATAACGTTATTTTACGAAAATCACAAAAAAAATTTTTAAAATCCGTAATTTTTAAGCAATTTTTTCAATCTTCACACAAAAGTTTGGTAACATTATTCTACAAACGCAACAAATGTTTCGTACGATAATCTTAATAAATAACGAAGTTATTCAATGTTAAGTTAAAACTTTCGACAATTTTTCGAAAATTCTTTAAAAAAAAGTTTTCGGCATTTTATTTCTAAAATGACTGGTTCTAAAAGAAAAAGTCTTGAAGTTATTTAGTGTAGAATATCGTTTTCATAACACGAAAATAAATTTATACGCAACGATTTCGAAATAATTTTCATAAAAATGCATCAAATTTAAATATTTTTTAAAAAAACCTTAAAAAATAGAAAATATTATTTTGCAAAAAAAAAAAAAAAAAAAATTATACTGTATCGTGGCGAAAGAAATGATCTTTCCGATTCCGTAATTATTTTTTGTCTGATTTAAAAAACAAAAATCGGATGGCTGTTTAAATAACGTCGAGAATACCGAAAAATTTCACCCTTTGTTCATTCACGACGCTAGGTGGGGAAAATAACGCGCAGGGTCAAGACAATTAAGCGTTTTAAGGTTTTTAATTAATATATTTTTAACTAATTACAATATCGGAATGAAAAATAGTTTACACCCTATTCTCAGATCTTCTGAATATACGCACAAAATTTCATAAGAATCGGCCACACGGTTTCGGAGGAGTTTGGTTACAAACATTGTGACACGAGAATTTCATATATTAGATATATGTACTTTTTATTCATCCACTCAAGCTCAAATACATTTTTTAAATTTGTAGTGGGTGATACTTGATGTTTTAATACGGTTTTCCCAAATATAAATTCATTAGTTGTTGTTGTTGTTGGCGTGTCCATGATATGCAGATTAATAAAAAAAAGAAGTTTTAGATCGCTCCAAAGCTGTCGAAGACAACTTCGGCAATCTCAACAGCTTTATCAGAGAAGATCAAATCTTCTGGTTATTCTTGGTTGATCTTTAAAAGCCTGGCTTGAATTACTGGGCAGCTGAGGATAAGAAGGTGGGTTGCTAGTCTCGAGAGGTTGAACTTCTGCCTGTTGGTTTGCTCCAGTTATTTTATTTCCCTCCTACCATCCATTGGGAAAACCAATGGAGGCATTCCCCTGTCCACCACCTGGTATCCACCACCTGCTGTGTTGGGGTTACAGACTCACCCCAGTAAAACTGGTTTCAGAGTAGTTCATTAATTAAATTTCATTAATAAATAAATTGTAACAATAAAAAATAATAGCTCAACAGCATATTTTGGAAGGAAATTTGTTCGTTGTGTCCCTGTAGTTCAATGGATATTGCTTGGGACTTCTAAGCCAAATGTCATGTGTTCGAATCCCACCTGGGATAACCTAACTTCCGAGAATGTGATTTATTTTTAGTATATTATTACATTGAATAATTAAATTTAGTTAATGTATAAATAGTAACAAACAAAAATAATTGTCTGATGGAAAATTACAACGAAAATTGCTTTCTAATTTGCCTCCTAATATTGTGATTCTGTCATATTTATATACATATTTATATATTAATTGCAATTATTTAATATAAAAAAACCAAAATAAATTTTCTGTTTGTTGACCTAAGTAGGAATTGACTTTAATTATAGATATATATATGTGTGTATGTATTTCTATTTATATATTTATATTTTTCATATATGTATTTATATATATATATATATATATATATGGCTTGTGGCTTGTTTGAAACATAGCTCGCCGATGCCGATATGGCATTTGTGATTCCGAGTCGTCGTCTATTTAACCCCTGCATGCCCTGCAAGTTGTCGGTTTGGTAGCGAATAACCTTGTACACTGGGATTCAAGCTTTTAAGACTACAAAAAATTTTCAAATTAATCATTGGCTTATAACTTTTAGAGAAGCCTTCGGCTGAAACTGAGAAGTGGTGTTCAAAGTTTATATGTAAATTTATTTAAGACCTGTAAATAAAATAAACTGTATGCATATATATATCTTAATATTGAATCCATCGCGTTACAAAATGTTAATTTGAAATGATGCATTAATGTTACCTACGTGAAAGAAATACAAGATTTTAATTGAAAAATTCTTCTTTATGATATTCTACTTGTTGAATAATGTTAATCTTGAATACTTTTAACACTCTTTCAATATGTACATAGAATATTTAAATTACTTGAAATAACAAATTCTGAATTGTTATTACTTCACGATATCTCGTTTTATCGTGTGTCAGTGAATTTAAGCCGATTACTTCAAATGAACTACGTAAAAGTTTTATACTTCCTTTAATATCCTATGAATTTGTCAAGTTTACCAAATAATCCGTGTATTGCAACAATGAAACGCTTTAGAGACTAATATTAGCTTCCCCTCTAATATACTTCTTTAAAAGTTAGATATATTAAAGAGTTGGAATTCCACTTAATCCTTTTCCTTACGACTTGGTAATTATTGAAATTTTACGATTGGATATTAATTTTCAATAAATTATAATCCTTACGGAAGATTATTAAAGTTACATTGGAATCGATGAAGATTATATTTTGGATCTCTCTTGCTAGTGAATTGATACTTTAAACAAATACCCAGCAATAAAACATTTGTTACCTTTATATAAATTTTTCTGTGGAAATTTAACCGACCAGGAAGAAAATCTATATTCCAAAAGTGGGGAAATTCTAGTTAATTTACCTTTTTTTATTACAGTTCATTTTTATTCATGAACAGAAATTTTTTACAACAAAAATTTTTAAAAATAACCTCACCTATTTATTTTTTCAATGAATCATTTTAGTTTTTTTGAGCAGTACAAAAATACTAAGACAACAAAAAATCTGTAGAAGTTTACAATATTTTTATCCCGTATTTTGTAAATACAAGATTTAATGATAACGAAATAATTCAATGCTTTTACTTCTATTCGTTTTATTAAATAACTTAAAAGATTATTGTAAGGTTAAATGAAGCAGATGAACTTTTTATTTAAATTCGCCTGCTTTTTGATGTATAAATGAAGAAGTTGAACTATAAAAGTTAGCCGTTGTGCCAGCTAATCACCTTCTTAAGTAACAAATTTAAATTACTATAAAATATAATGCATATTGATTATTATATAGTTCATAAAACCACGAGGATGCACAATGTGTTTGTGCTTGATTGAAGCTTATGTACAAGTTTAACTACACGTGCTTATTTTAACGTAATAATATTTTTTCACGTCAGACTGGCCATCTGACTGAAAAATCGGCTCATACGCCTCAGGGTCTAAGGTGACAAAAACTGAGAGGGGGAGAGTAGGCCATGGACCTCCATTGTCTGTTGCGCCACTGAGTTTAGCTTAGTTAAATATTTTTTTTTAATACTAAAATTTTGAGGAGTTGGAAGAAGTAATAAAATTATCACTCTTTCTATATGCACGAATTAATGTTTTTATTCCTGATATAAAATACTATACTGTAAGAATTTATTGGGACCAATGTTAAAAAACATTTTTTTTTCAAAAACCCTAACTTTTAATTACTACAAACTTTAAGTTGACAGAAAAATCCCTATATTAGTACGAAATACGTCATCCCATAGCAGATATGATCTCTTCAACTCGTTTTGGTATTGATTTCACCAGTGCAGCGCACATGTTCTGAACTTCCTCATCGTAGAACCACATTTGCATAGCACTTTTTATCATATATTATGTGTCGTGCAACTCATCTTAGCTAAATCATTCTTTAGAATACGTCATAAGTTTTAGATAGCATGTAGGTCTGGTGAAGTTCCTGGCCAATTAAGCACTTTTATTTTATTTCCCCCTATAAAAGTCTGGACCAATATCGAATTGTGACAAGAAGCCAAATCATGTTTAAATGTTCCGTCAAATGCTTCCAAGGAACAATTCTACTGCCTAATATTTTTATGCATTTGGTATAATTCATCATGTATCTAAGCGAAACTAAGCTTACAGTGTCATTTGTTATGAAAAAGCCCTCGAAACATCCGTTTAGAAAGATGTCTTACAGTCTGTTGGATATGATCTGGCAGCAGAGTTTCAACTTCGCTTCGTCTTCCTGTACTTTAGTTGTTTCCCTGCACAAATAAATGCGTTTCATCACTGAAAATAGCCTTCTTCTAATCGCTAAGAGTGCTGGATCGGTATTTTTGCCCTAAGCTAAACGCGTGTCATCGTTTTCTTTTTTTTCTCGGTTTTGATACCTTACAGTGATCTTCTAGAACGATTTTTTGTACAGTTGAGTTGCTCACGTCGACACCATAATCCAATAAATCCGTTCGAAAGTCTGTGCCTATATTACTTTATTTATTTTGTTATTTCGTATTAGAATTGTATCACTTCTTGAAGTAATTTTCTGTTTTAGCCCACATTTTCCTTTTCTTTTTGGAGACAATGATCAGGAACCTTTAAATGTTCTTAAAATTCTTGAAACACTTGATTTGCCCACAGCAACTATTGTAAATATATCTCTCACAGTCATAGAAGTGTGTTCATTAAGAGAGATTATTTTAGAACGAATCCTTGGAGTAATATCCATCTCTGAACAAGCAAAAGTAACAAGTGTTATGTAGAATGCAAAATTATAACCACACTGAAAGGCTCAAAACTCAACTACTAATGTACTAAAACCAATCAAATGAAAAAAATATGGTCAAGGTCAATCCGTCACATAACTTCTAAACAAATATAAGCAGTTTGAGGTGGTGCGGCACATAACTGGTAATCACATACCAACTGAGACAAGAAAAAAATGTGTGTGTCCCAATTAATTCAAACAGTATAGTTACTGTATTCGTGTCATAATTATTCAGTTTATCTGAATTATTAAGAACTATAACATAAAAACCGAAAATAATGAGGTCATTGCTCAACAAATATTTGTAATGGAAGACATATAATAAAAGTTTTTGACTATAATTGAGCGGTAATTGTTTCAAATAAACATATATGATAAGGGAATGTATGTTTCAAAAGTCAGTGCATATATATATGTAATAAGAGTGCTTTTTTTAAATAAAAATGTGTAATGTAAGAAGAAGCAGGAGTGGTTTTAATTTTTCTCATAACTTTATAGTGAGCTTAAATATTTGTTTTTTGCATCGTATGTAGTAAGATGCTTATTTAACCATACTTTTTCAATCAATGTATGAAAAAGATAAATTTATTGCAACTAAATTTTGAATTTATATTTTCTTAAAGCTATGGTATAAAAATATTTATAAAGTTACTGGTGAAACTTCTGTTTAAAATCACAATTGAATAACATTATTTTCCACTTATATGAATTAATTATTTATAACAACCAAATTCATGTTCATTCTAAAAGTTTATCCAATAATTAATGATTCCAAAATTAAATATATATATATATAGATATGTTACAATTTGTTTTTCAACTTTCTAAAGATTTAATAATATTTCAAGAAAATAAGTAACTGTAGAAAGCCAGAAATAACAAAACAAAACAAAAAATATAAATTCATACAAATTCTTCAATGTAGAGATTAAATCAACCCGAAAAGACGTATTTCAATTTGTTTTGTTCCAATTAAAGTATTCTCTTTAATATATTTAGAGAACGAGAAAAAGTTTAAAGTTTCTTGTCAATTCTAGTGAGGAAACATTTGTATAACCTTTTTGAATAAAATATCTTTGAATTCTAAAGGGTTTCATTATTGTTACCCGTGCATTTAGATAAGAAAATATCTATTTCGTTTCACCATGTCTCTCTTCTCTATATTTCCTTCTCTCTCTTATGAACTAAAAATAATTAAAAAGAATTTTTCAGTCTCTCTAAAATAAATCGTGTACTTCTTCGCTTGTTATTATACATCGTTTGAATTAATTTTACATTTTCTTACTTCAAAAGACTTTTCTAACTTCTTACATGGAATTAATGTTTCTTTTATTTGAATCTAAGCAACTCATTCGGATTTAAATGCATATTAATTTGTCTTTAGATAATGGTAAAAAATTCTTTTATAAATGAAAATCGGTAAACTTTTTGTCATTACTTTATCCTTGTTTTGAATACATTTTCTACTTTAAGTAAAACAATTATGCACAACTTTAATATTGTATTTCTAGAAAAATAATGAAATGAAACGCGTTCAGAAAATACCGCATCTAATAATTAATGTACAATGCATACGACAGATAGAAGTAATTAAGGAATGGCAATAAACAATTTGTAAAATTCTGGTTGAAATTACTTTTATGAATACTCTTTGGAAGTATTTTAGTAAACAATGCTAAAACCTAAACATTATGTGGTTTCTCTCATTTGAAATCTTTTTTCAAATAGATGAGTAATTTACGGTTAAACAAAATCAAATTTGAGACACTTTAGGATACAAAAAGGGTACGGAATTAAACCTATGGCAGCATTAAAATAAGTTAATGTAACATTATTCCGTATTGTTTAATAAATATAGCTCAAAAATTCTTTCAGAAGTGGTATTTAACTTTTCATATTCGACTTTAGAAGTACTGAACTGAAATAAAGAAAGAAAAGAAGAGGAAAACCGAAATCTAAATTACATAAATTATATATATATGGCTTCAATTTTTATAACATTGCTGATTTAGAACCGCTTTTATATATAAAACAATTTATATATATTATTAATATATTATATTATATATATATATATATATATATATATATATATATATATAATATATATATATATATATATAAAATAACTTATTAACAAGGTAAATAGTTATATGTATACTAGCTTTTACCCGCGGCTCCGCTCGCGTTAATGTCTTTAAATAACTGTTAAAGTCGTAATTATTATCATTAGAAAGTAAATAATATAATATGGTAATTTTTTATTGCTTGACTGGAACCAATAAAATTTAAAAATTCTAAAATAGAGCTTAGTTCAAAAAAACTTAAAATGCAATTTATTATAGTAAAAATTAACAACAAAAATTCAATAACTTAAACTATTAATATCTTTAAAAATTGAAAGTATCTACGTTTAATATATAATTCCTTTTTAAAAGTTCTCAAAACAGAATATTATTCTAAGATGCTACTGTATACCATATTATATGTTCTTCCGTCAGTTGCAAATATGTGAAGATTAGGGCATTGGGCACACCGATCAGGCTACATATAGTTCGTTGCCATGGGAAAACATTGCTTTTCCAAATGCACCCTTGCTACCTGAAATGTTAGCTTTGTTAAAAGCAACATTAAAACTGGAAATTGAACTCGTTTGAATTCAAACGGTAGGTCAGTGGGGATACTTGTTATTCGAGGTTTGATAAAGTATCACTGAACAGTATTAAACTGATAACAGTATCCCTTTTCATGACATATGTTAAAATATTGGCACCAAGTATATTCTGCATCAGTTTTGTGATCCAAAGCCTCGTTCTTTTTACATAGTCGAGGAGCATCGAGATTTTGCTTAAGTATAACTGGTACATTTAGTTTTTAATTGAAGTTTATGTGCAGGTACACCCGAAAGTTCAAGTGAATTTAAGAACTCCGTGGGATATCAAGTACTTTTTCTTTATCCATGATTGTATTAATTGATAAATATTTCTTCATCCCCTCCTTCTCCCCCGCACTTCGTTTAAATTTTCAATGTTGATTTCATGGACAATGTCATTGTTAGCGCCAATATTGATCTTGCTCCCAACCACTAATCCAATTTAAATTTTGTTGCAAGCCGGGTAAATTTGAGCAACAAGATTTACATCATTTTCTTCTACAATACAAAATTCTCTGGAAGTAAAATGTAACCTCCAGCATTTGTGTCCAAACATCCATAACCAATTTTCAATTGCGTCTGGGCATAATGTTCCGAATCTATGTCATTATGACGATGCACTCTCATATTCGTTTTCAGACTGAATTGTTCAACTTTTGCCCATAAGCTTGAATTCACCAGCTAATATATAATAAAGCTACCATTCCTCCTATAATATCTGTACTATCTCGTAAATCCTGAAGAGTCCGATTAAACGCTTCTCTAGCTTTCTTGTGAGACATCGTACTTTATCCCACACTAAAAGCTTACATTGTGGAAGCATCCTGCCTTGAGAGCTATTTTTTCTGAAATTTCAGATGAGTGAATCTTCAAATGCAAGATTAAGCGATAATTTTAAACGGAGTGTGCAGTACGACCGTTGTCAGTAAAATCGTGGCTATACCAGAAAAAGTCATAGCAACTGCTATCTTCTGGTGTTTTTCTGATAGTCATTAACAATAAGTTTAGCCAAAACCTTTTTCCGGTTCCTCCAGAGCGTCGAGAAAAAAGAGTCACCACTGCCGGTTCTATTTTACGTAACACTTGTTGAAAACGTGACTTTGTTCTGGAGTTAATTGAGGGATAAATTCTGTTACTGATGTTGCAATGCTATAAAATCGTAGTTTAATTCTCAAGCAATTTCATTATCAAAGCTTTTTCCGTCGACACGTCTAGAACTAATCATCCAAAATCATGTAGCTTCTTCCCAACCATTCTGAAAACCTTTATTGCGTTTCGTTGTAGATGTGTTCATTGAAAGGCATATTTGGTATAAAAAAATCTTCTTTGGTGAAATATCATCCGCCATATAGTTTTGTACTTATTCCAAAAATTCAAAGTAATAAATACTTTCAAAACTAATTAAACTAATCAAAACTACTAAAGTAATCAAAACTTTTTATGAAACTGTCAATTAATATTTCAAAGAATTTTCAATATCTCGCGCGCGTAATTCGCTAAAACTGTATTTCGTTCCCTCCTTAAAAAGTGAGAGAAAATTTGCATTAAAATATCTGGGATTGTTGGAATAGAGAACTTCTTAGCCAACTTGGCAATATTTTCAAAGTTTGCGTTTGACATTTAACAAACGTAACGTAATACACGTTAGACGTTTAATAAGAAACCATTTAAAAAATTGCTTTTTGTAAAGATGCCAAATTACACTATGTTTCAGTTATTTGTTACAAATGTGAGAAAATTTTTAATAAAATTTCTATCATTGACCAATTGCATAATTTTGCGCCAACTTGGCGGGGAGTAAGCAACGTCAACATTTTACCCACATAGCAACCGTTCCCGTAGGAATATGGAGATAAAATATATCTTATGTTACTCTCTGATAATGTAGCTTTCCATTAGTGAAAGAATTTTTAAAATCGAACCAGAAGTTCCGAGATTAGCCGGAACAAACAGACAGACAGACAAAATTTTAAAAATTGATTTTTTGATATAAGTACCGTATATACCTTTAAATGCTTTAGTAAAAAGCTGCTAATTTGAAATTACAAACAGACACTTCAATTTTATTTATTTGTATAGATATATATTATAGGCTATAATATTATCGTTTATTAAAGATAATTGTTTTATTTGTAATAATAGTTAAACTTCTCTAGAAATTTCTTACTCTTTCCTATGGCTCAGAGTATTGGCAAATACAGTGAAGGTTGGGTGGCCGCAAAACTTTGTTTAAACCTGGAATCCTGGTTCCTAAGGCCAGAAGTTTGCTTTAGTACTACTGTTGCGAAGACTTTATTATATATCATGGCTTTAGTTATCTTAGGTGTATAATATTTGTGCATATTTTTGATATATATATATATATATATAACTATTCATCATAGTCACTGACTCAAAAGAAAGAAATACACTTTTTTTTAAATTTCGAAAAAAGCAAAAGCACTTGTAATTTAAGTGCATCAGAATCTTTTGTAAATGTTAAATTTTTTGTGACTACTATTTTCTGTATTTCCCTCAAGACTTTTGATTTTAGAAAAATATTTAATGCACCATAATGGAAAGCTCCTATTTTTTTAACATCATGATGAAATTACGCACCTTTTTAGCTAAACTAAACCTAGAATTATTATTTTAATTACTTAAAAAGCATAAAAAAACATATTTGCCCTGTGATTCTTTAAAAAAATATGACAAATAATGCTATACGTTAAAAAAATAATATGCATTTTGAAACTAAGAGGTTTTTCAATTAATTATCAAAAATGCATAACACATGCCTTATGTCGATAGGGGATTATAAAAAGAGCACATTTGTATATATATATATACATAAGTTAGCCCGGAACCAAATTAAAATTCGCATATATAATCCGAGAGCTTATTATTTTAACTCTTATTTATTTCAAGAATTCATTACTTATTTTTACATATCCTAATTAAAGAAAACTTAAGAAATTTTATATGAATTAAT
>BMAO01025207.1:0-13869 GCA_019973975.1 Trichonephila clavata
ACATCAAAGTATAAAAAAAGTAATATTACTTTTCAACAAACTTACAAAATGTATTAGTATTTTACCTCCCTATTTACGACTTCTGCAACTAAATTTTACCATACATATATATTTATATATATTCCGTTTTTACTCGATAATAAACCACACCCTGAAGTCTCTAGATGGTTTTGAAAAAATATTAATGATTGCATAAAAGGTCCATTGGTATCCGGCTACTTCAGAAATTTGAAAAATATAGTTTTTAATCAGAAATAATTGGAAGCTAAATATTTATTTATTTTACAAGAAGTTAATTATTAATTTACTTTACCAGTATTAAAATCATTCAAAATCATACAAAAAATAATTACTGTTAAATGTAGTATTATGTTTCTAAAATGATTAGTCACTATAGACTTCAAAACTGGTGCTAAGCTTGCCATTTTCCCTCACGATGTCGTTTTTGTCATCGAATGAATTTGTTATGCGACATATTTTTTTAAAAGAAGGTATTATAGAAGAATGTAAAAGAATTATTACAGACTTAACAATTTAAAAACAAAACTATATTATTTTGCTACGCCATATTTCTTTCATCTGAGTAAAGGTTCCGTTATCGCTGCTAACTTTCCGATTTTGTTTTCTGCTTTTAAAATTGTCTCACTTTTGGTACTTGTGCCATAGTGAACTCGTATTTACACTATTACCGATATCTTTTTTGTTTAGGGGATTTAAAAAAATATGTCCAAAAAGAAATCCTAAATATGAGCAGACAATGATGTTTAGGATAAAAGGATTACTGGAGATATACTTTGGAATGGAATAAATTATCGATACAAGCGGCCAGAATGGATGGTTTAATTTTTCTTTAGAAAAATTCAGTTCTCCAACCTCTTTTAACAATTCTCTACTCTCAGCAGCACCCTAACTATATGTATATATATAAGTATATGTATATAAATCTTTAAAAATGCACAGATTCCCGACGATCATTATATATTCCTCACCCCTAACATTGTTATTTGTAGACACATATGAATATATCTATTTGTGTTTTCTTTAAATAAGACATTTGCAAAAGGATTCTTTTTATGTTAGTTCCGATCATGAAGATCTGTTCTTTGATCATCAATCAATTCAGAAACGGAAATGGATTCTGGAAAAACGAGAAAAGAAGGCCGAAACTTGTTTATCCTTGTCGTTGCACTAATTGACTGCACACTAAATTAACTTTACGATTATTTTCTAACCGCTTAGCCTAACGCCGGATGCAATTAGGAAAGGATTGTTAATTATGTCGCCTTAGGCTGAAAAACCAATCATCCCTATAGAAAGATTGCACACTCTGATGCACACTGTGGCCTTAAGCGTTTCTTTTACTTTGAATTTTAGTTCAAATAGCTGCTCATTTAAAACCAAAACTCTGAAAATTAAACAAGTCACTTAAAAATTATTAATACCTGTACCAATTTAATCTCTGATAAAGATGTTAAAAGAATTTTCTGATGCAGATATTATAATATATATGATATTTATAAGCTAAAATGTAAATTTCAAAAATAAATTATAGTTTAGAAAATAATAAACACCTTTTTATATTTAATCGAATTAAGATTTAACTTTATCTTTCAGTCACCAAGTCTGAAAATGAGATCTGAAATGAGTCGTCTGATTAGGGATGACATCTGAAAATGGGTAATCGGTAGTCCTGATGATCCTGATTAGGACAATGGAACAAAGTTATTAAATTATTGTATTGTCATCGGTACCTGGACAAGTGAGCAATATTTTGAATTGATGTCATCTTTTAAATTGGGTAAAAATTGTGTATAAATATTCCGTTACATAAAGCTTATAAAAGCTTATTAATAAACTTATTTCTAAATAATTTTAAGGCATTTAAGAAACTAAACGTTTCAATTGATTTTTCCTGTACGTACGCATGTTGCATATACCTTAAATACAATTATAGAGTCTTACAAAATGTCGCATTATCTGTTGGCAATCAGTATATGTTTTATTCATACATGTTATTCTAAAATATACCGATAAAGTTGGGATTTTAAGATTACTGTTTACTAAGAAAACACACACATATAATCTATTAATGGCAAAATTTAATAATATTGTAGCTTTTCGGCAATGTTTTCTAATTATAAATTATTGTTGTATTTGAAATGTATTATCACGAGTCAAAATGTCAAATTTATATAAGATATTTTTAAAAAATTAAAAGCGGAGGAAAGCAAATCCTTAATTAGTACAAAGATAATTGATAATATTTATTGGTGAAAACTGAAAAATAACTGATATATGTATATAGATTATGTCTGTATAATACTAAGTTACAAAGAAAATATGAATTAAAGTTTTTGGCTAAGTTCAGAATCAGGATTTTCCCAAAGCAGGTAAATGATTTTTTTTTGAAATTTAGTCGTATTAGAATTATTATATATATATATATATATAATATTTTATTTATTTTCAGCTAAGAATTCTCTACAGAGCCAGAAATAAGATTTTTCAAAAATTCCCCTTAATTTCAGAGTTACTCTGAATTAAAATGTTTACAGTTGTTTTTCCCAAACTGTCTCTGCTTCCTTTCTCATATAATAAAATAAGAATAAATCCATTTTTAAACAATATATTAAAAAAAATTCTAATTTAGGGTCTTTTCAGAAGTCTTAGTTATATTTGAACAAAATACAATTATCATAGAAGAATTATACATAAAAGATGGAATTTAATGAAGCATGTTATTTATTCTTCATTTTTTGACAAAAATGATGTTTAAATAAACTTTATCGCATTAGTGTTTTTAAAATAATTTTATATGTATATTCTAGTTCAGCGAATTTAAGTATACAAAAAAAAATATTCATTTCTAAGCTTTTTCAAAATAATGGTTCTAAATGTAATCTCTGGAATCGTACATCTTTCCTTTCTTAAGAAAGACAAAAACATTTCTACTATTTTTTTTCAAAATCTTGCAAGAAAAAGATTTGAACTCTTAGGAATTCAACAAACTTCAAACACAAGTCCATACACAAAACAAAATAAGTGACCGGTATATTTATTGGTTGACAAATATATGAGAAGAGAAAAAAATTTAAGAAGATATACTATTGGCATTTATTTCTACCTGGTGTATTTTATCTTCAATAAATGGCACAGGAAAAAGTGACCTTTTGTTATTTATGGATATGGGTCGAACCATATTCTGAAATAAAAGTTCTTAGTTACTCAATAACTAAAATCATAATGCTTAAAAATACCCTTTCTTGTTAAATATTTTTGTAGGATTGTTGTGAAAAACGTTTTCTTCAAACACATACTTTTATAGTTTTATAAGACATATAAATGCTTCCATATAATTTTCAGGTGGTTTAAAAATTATTTTTATAAATTCATGCCGAATTTTTATATAGAAGTACAACTGTTCAAACAACTCATATAAAAAAATTCCTTTAACCGGACCGGTCAATGTGTGGTAATTTTACCGCGGTTCGCTCTGAAGGTGGGGCGTTGATTGTCTACGTTTAAAATTGTTTTTATTTAATAACTTTATTTGTATTTAAACATGCTTCCGAATAAATTCCGTTACACCTAAAAATCAATATAAAGAAATTTTACATGAAATATTAAGTGGAAAGTTATACAAAAACGTGAAAAATATACCCCAGTAAATAAAAGAGTCTGGAGTGGCCCGATACCATTTGATTCACAGACCGGGGGATAAGGCCCACTGATGTATAGTACTCACCTTTTTTTTAACGGGTTAATGAGTTTACTTTTATTTTCCACATACATCCAGGGACTATTCCGCAACCAATATTCCCTGGGTTCCTTCTTAGTATCTATTTTGGCTATCAATAGTCTTATTAAAAGATTTGACTATTGCATTTATAAAAAATTATGTTACTAGCTACAAACGATTAAAATTTGTCCTTGTGAATTCTACAGCTATGTTCCCCCAGTTAAAAAGCTGTAAAAGCTTAAAACGTTTTACTCAAAATAATGAAGAGGCAAGGGTAGGTTTAGACTCGGAAATGCTTCTAAAAAATTCCTATTCTAAGTAGCTTGTCAGAAAGATCGCTTGAAGTAAAAGGCAGATAACATTTAGAATGGGAAACATTTGTTTGAAATGTCATTTGTTTATAAATGACCACATTCCTTGATCTGTTGATTGACTGACAGTAGATAAACTTCGCACTTAAAAACTTCAAGTTGGCTTGGTGCTCAGTCGGAAGTTTGTTCAGAGGTGGTTGACTATTTTATTTATCTCGGTTCTTTCATATTTTTTAACTTCTAAAAGACCGAATGTGCGTTCGTGTCCAGCAAAGATTTGAAAACTGTTTCCCCTTCTGGGAAAAGATGAGACCATAAGTGTCATAAGCCCTTTGTCGCTGTCCCAATTCCGCCGTATAACAACGCCCCTTTGGTATGCAATTATTTGTCAAAAATACGCATTTGTAGCGGTACCATCTATATAAGCCAGTAACTACCTCCGCACCACGGTGATCATTTTGGTGTAGTGGATAAGTTACTCGGCTTCGGATCCAAAGGTACCTGGTTCTATCCTACCAGATAAGCGCGCCACTTCACATTCCATAAGAAATATTTCTAATAGCCTCACGATAGGAGGTCTTAAAGTTCGTTTCATTTCACTCCGTTTATTCAACTGATTACGTGGAGATTCTTTTGCGCAGTGAATTCTTGAAAATATGAGTGAAAATCCGTGATTATCTAATGCAGTAGCGCTTTAAACCGTTAAATTAAAAATAAAATATTCCAAGGATATTGAGAAAAATTGCACCTTTTTTTCTACAGTCAACAAGTCTGACTTATTTGAGTTGCCATGGTAAAGTGTTTTTCCCTGATACTATGCAGGGTGATCCGCTACCAGACTGACAAATTACAAGGTTGGTAGGGAGTACATTAACGACTGGAAATCCCATAGAATTGAAGGGTTGTAAATACCGTAGTTGCAAGCAAGGGCACAACAAAGCAAAGGAAAAGAGCAGAAATAGCAACACATTTATGGAACTGAAAAATGTTATAGGTAGGTTGTACAATAAGAGGTGTTTGAAATTAGAATCAGTCTTACAGCTGGCCAGACAGCGACACTGGATGGGATTTGTTGTGTCGTAGAAAATCACTCCAGACAGTCTTGCGGTAGGTAGCAGCGGACGGAAGGATTCAGGAATGAGAGAGTGTGGGAGTGAATATTCACGTCCCACTGTTCAGCTACATGAAAGCATTTGGGGCAGATCAGCGTAATTTTGAACCATGGTCAAGTGATTCGGACGGCACCTGAGCTGACACCCCCTCTCCTAACTACCACACCACACCAATGGGATGACGTTTGAGCTCTCGACAGATTTAACGTGCATCACCCCTACGCGGCGGGTCTTCAGTGGTACTGGGATCGAACTCATGACACGCTAGCCACGATCAGATGCCTAGAACACTTGGCTACCTCGGCCACAGGATTCAGGAAAACATATTCTGCAAGAAAATGTCATTTGCTATACGTTTCCAGAGATAGTAGAAGAAACCTGCATTTAAACGAAACATTTGTCGACATGCTGATCGTGTATGGAGCTGAGGATTGAAATGGGCGCGCTGCTTGCCAGTTGTACCAGGGAAGTTACTGGAACAAAATGGTCCCATATCACTTGACCTTTGCAAGTGTGAACAGAAGGTGACATGCGTTTGGTGACATGCGTTTGGTTCTGGTCACGTGAAAGGTTTGGTGTACGAAATGTCCGTTCCTTCATTTGAAGATCCCTTCGTTCGAATTCCTGCAGGTGACAGAAGAAGGATATGTGGCATGTCTGTAATCTTAGAGAATGTAAGAAATTCCATGGAACATCATTGTCAGGTCTTTTGAATGACTTATGGTCCTGATTTGGAACACTTGTTTTAATACAATGTTCAATAAAATATTTTCTGTTTTATTTATATGTTGCTGTATCTGTTCTTTTTCTCTGAATATTGGCACCATTGCTCGCAACTGGAACATTAGTGAAGTTGTGTTTAAGTGTTTAAGGTTGTTTCTATACCCCCTACACACCCTGCTGGTTTGTCGGTCTGGTAGTGAATCACCTTGTACAATAGAGTTCATATTGCATCCGACTTAATTTTACACAGTTGATAAGTTACATGAAACATCGTGTAAAACCATGCAAAATAAGTAATATATTTGTAGAATAAAATAGAAGTTACGTTCTTTTAAGTCGTGATATTATAAAATTAAAAACGCTGTTTAAAAATTTCACATATTTATAACGAACTTTAAATTATACATGTTTGAGTAAATTAAAATAAATTAAGAAATGCATACATAATAATATTAAGTTATCCATCACTACTTGTATTTAACGGATTTGTTAATACTGCGTGAGATAAGTAGAAATATTTATTTTCAATACAAAGATCTATGGTATGTTGTTATACTAAAATTTAAAAAAAAAGGTTAATAATATTTTAAATAATCGTTTGTGTGCTATAGATTTGCTATTCAGTAATAATAAAAGTATTTTGTAAACTGAGTTTAATTCCAAATAAAAAAGATAAGCTTAACAAGTGTAAATATACAATTACTAAATTACACAGGTATGATTTTATAAAATGCTTCTGACCAGTTTTTCTTGTTCATATGAAATCATATACCCTATTTCTATAACCCTACAACGTGAAAAGAAAAAGCATATGCAAAGCTAATACTCTGTCGGATTTTTGTCTGGACAGACTGGCACTAATAAGAAGTCAAAATTTACTCAGCTATTCTCTAAAAGAGTTCGGAGATTTTGCAAATGAATGGGGTGTATTGCGCTTTCACTACAGGTCCGGGGTTCAAGAAGCCGGGCTGGATAATGTCGACTCAGCCTTACATTCCTTCAGTGGACCGATAAAATGAGTACAGAATTTGCTTGGTAAATGCACACTGGGTGTTTCGCGTCAGACTGACCACTTGACCGAAACATATGCACATGCACCCCATCCCCGAACGTCACGAAACCGAGATAAGCACAACAGGCCTTGGCCCTCATGGCCAGTTGCGCCACTGAGTTCAGTTCAGTATGGGGTAAGGTACCATGATTTCAGAAACGAAAGAGAAGAAAACGCTTATATTTTTATTTATCAGAAGATAAGAAAATGTTAAATCCGGAATCGTTTTTCAAAGCGAGTGTGTATCACTGTTGTTTATTGTTCATTTCTCAAACCCCACAAAGATTTCAGTTTCTTTGATCCTAGTCATATTTTCGAAATCTTATAGAACCGGATAAACATTTATTATTTTTAAACTAAGAAATAAAAATAGACCACAAAACTAGCTAGTGAATGTAATAAATACTTAACACACAATATCTATGAACAATTAATTGCTTCAAAAAGCAGTTTAAAATCTGAAATGGGGTAAACCATTCTATCAAAGAGCTCACAGAACTATTTTAATTAATTTCAATAGCCTACCCTCCAGTTTTCAGAATGTTCTTATAGCATGCCTACTACTTTTTGCCTTTCCTGTCACAACTGTAACAAGTGGAGGTTTTTCTAAGCTAAAAATTATTAAAAATCGTTTTATAGCTTTCATAGACCAAAATCAGATTTCGGACTTAACACTACAGTCAATAAAAAAAATGAACATGAAAAACTAAAATCATTTGCTACGAATATTATTATAATTGCGTTTGCCGAAACCAATAGAGAAAATCAACTTTAAACAACTGACAATAAGCTCGTTCTT
This sequence comes from Trichonephila clavata, assembly GCA_019973975.1. Taxonomy (NCBI): domain Eukaryota; kingdom Metazoa; phylum Arthropoda; class Arachnida; order Araneae; family Nephilidae; genus Trichonephila; species Trichonephila clavata. Next base: position 7,736 of record BMAO01025207.1, read on the forward strand.
AAGTAATAAATTTTTTCAATACATATGTGTGTCTACGTATACTTATTTTGACAATTTCGAATAAGTTTTATCAATGCAATCATTTTTGTTTATTTTTCAAAAAAGGGCCCCCAACAAATTTTAGATACGGGGTTCACTCAGAGCTGGATACTTCAACATGCAGCACAGGAAAAAAAATTGGTTTGACAAGTTTAAGTAAAATTGATTGTTTTGATACTCCCGAACAAATCACAAAGTGCAATGAACCAATTCAGAAGCTAATGCACGGGTTAAAAGTTTCGTGCCTTGTCACGTAATATTCGAAATGCCGTTATTTCATACTTTGCCGTTTTCTCATTAGGCATTATATAGAATGCATTGGCAATGTGTGACATATGAATTATTTCATGCATTGCTTCTAGTTTTAGACATTCTATAGAATGCATAGGCATTCTATAGAATATCTGATTTCATACTTTGCTGGTAACATAAATATACATATATGTATTGACATGAAAGATTACAGAAAGAAATATTTACACATAACTACTGCAAAAAAAGAAAATCCACCTTAAATTTTGGTTTTGCAAATTCAAAAAAAAAATGGAAATCAAACAAAATATGCAACAAAATGTGTACTTAAGATAAAAGATAATATTAGCAGGATAAAAAAGGAGATATGAAACTAAAATAATTTTGAAAGGGGAGAAATAAGCAAATCTGGAAGTGAAAACCATATAAAATTACAGTTATCTGTTACCTACAATTTACTGATTTTTTTTAAAAAAGGAACTTTTCACTTCAAATCAGGTTTAGCAAGAAATATATTCCCCATTTAAGATAGCTCTAAAATTCATTATTTTGGTGTACATGAAATGCAATTTGTGTTTTCTCAAAGAACTCCGATTATGTCTTGAAGTCAGTGATAATCGTGCATTGTTTAGAAGGAGTCCCACACCTCCGAAGTAGACAAGCTGGATGGATTCATAACTATATTTATGTTATGGGTATCTATTTTTTAATACAGCAGGTACATTCTCGTGGTTTTTCTACGTACCCTGACTGCAAATTTATACGCCAGTGTAGTGAATCAATTTTTTACACTTCAATTTATGTACAGCATTTGTAAGGATGTTAACATCACGATAACGCACGCACTCATACCATTATTGTAATTTCACATATTATATAGAATGCCTAATTGGTTCTGTTGGTCTGCTAGATCAACATATCTTTCTCCTAATAATCATATATGTAATTATTGACTGAAACCTCCAATGTTATTAATAACAAGCAGAAACCGTTCCTGTATCGGCAGACAAGTGCAACCGGCATGGATCCCAAACCAAAATCCGGCCACTTATGAACCAATTCTTGCAAGTTTAAATGTTACATTCAAAGTTCTGGTGGTTATACTGGTAAATATTGTATCGTGAATTCATATTTGAAAGTTGGTGTTTCTCTTTTTTGCTATTAACCTGAACGAAACTTCAAACTATTTATCATTTACGCATGTTACCAAAAAGCATATGTGTTGCCGAACCTATTTTTAGTGTCGGGAGCTTTTAATTGTACCTTTCAATTCAATGTAGATGCAAAATTAAATATTGCATTTTGTCATTTGCCTCACACAATGATTAGAAACTGTTATAAAATATTTGTCTTCAAGCATGAATGTAAAATTTTGACCGAAATCGTAATTTATTTATACAATATAAATACCTATAAATGCTGATATACTTTTCATAAGATTTAAGCTACATCATGTAATTCAACATCTATTTTTCAAATAGAGTACACAATTTTATTTAAAAGAATAATTTGATGATAATTTTTCATTTTCATCTCAAAATTCTAGCAAAAAGTAATGAGTATGATTTTCTCTAAATTAGTCCAACATGATGCTTAATATTACTTTTGAGAATGTTTGCAAATAATTTTAAATCTAAATTGAAGAAAAATATATTTTTAAGTATAGATAAATATCAACAAAAACAGTTGTTTCTTTTAAATGATCGTTGCCCTTCCCGATTTCTTATTTATTCTTGAAGGAAAATAGTTTTTTTTTTTATTTCAGAGGATTGTCATTCCTTGTCATTCTTTTCTTCCCCCATGACAGAACACAATATCGAGAGAAAATGTGTGGCGTAGTTTATGTCACGTTTTTTATTTCTTAATATGTGTTGATAAAGATTTGGTAGAATGATTGTTGAAAAAAATAAACGTCATTTTCCTCGCCAAAAGACAAAAATTATTGACACAAAGCATTTTAACAATCACACATTGCTTGGAGAGACATCTGTTATTTTAGTATTTATTCATTTATGTTTTTTTTTTACTTTTCTGGTGAATACAGACTAAATTTACAGCTGCCCTATTCACTAAGAGTATATAGTGCACAAGAATAAGGATGTTTATTGAAATCAGTAGCAAAACATATTAAGTGGTATCTATTTTTACAATTGAGAATTTACTTTATCTTATATTTTATGTTATATTGTATATTTGTAAGGATATGTGCAGTTTGAAAATTTTTTCTGCTTTTAAAAAATCGTTTTTTGTGCATTGTCAACACTCGAATATTTACTTTTGTATTAGATGTAAAGTTATTTTAGCTGGCAAAAAAAAAAAAAAAATTAAGATAAGCCTCTTTTTCGACAGACCAATAACGAACTGCTATAAATTTGCAACACATGTCGGTAAAAATATTTCCATCCTCCTTATGTTTAAAAGACAAAACATTGTATTTTCACGAACAACCTGTATTCAAATACAATTTCCAATTGTGATACCCGTTGTATAATTTTATTTATGTATAAAGTCTGAATGTCTTCTCATCTCTAATGTTTTATCCGAATGCACTCAAACGCAATTATTTGCATATTCAACTACATATTTCCTTTTAAGTGAATTTGACGTCTGTATTATTGCTCCTTTACGATGTTGCAATATCAATAAACAGGAGAATATATTTATGTGGGCTGTTGTCGATATTCTGGATATATATTGTTTGTAATATTGTCAATAATTAATATTATTGTCTGCAGTTCTAGAATGGTGATTGCATTGGGGTGCAAATCTTGCGAGAATCAAAAACTCATCTATGGCATGAAATTAGTTTAACAGTCGTCTTCCATCATTTGACCGAATTTTAATATTGCAAGTTCAGTCACAAACTGCCTTTTTACACGTATATATATATATATCGATAATTCGAAGTTGAAGGGACCAATGTATAACTTTGAATTATCAAGAGGGTAAGAAAAAACTCCTGATTCTTTCTAACACATTTAAATTCTAAAATATGTAATAATGAAACGATTGTACACATGCACACCATTGGTTCTTCAAGGCAGGGTCCAGTGAAGAACATGCCCCACTTAGTAATCCACGCTATAAGTCTCACATTTGAGCCATAAATAGTTATGTCAGTCCAACGCTAAAAGCAAAATCCTGCACATCACAACAACGGGCTATATTTTCTGAACAAAATGAGTAGCAAGGCTACGTGTTGAGCAAAATAGATGGACGGCTGACAACAGGTGTGGCCAGGACTATTCACTTGTGGAAGAAAAACAAGAAAAGTGTATATACGCCTAAGGAACTGGAAAACACAAAGATGGGGTGGCAGATAGATGGTAATCAAAGGGGCTAAGATACAGGGGATACACGCAGAGACAATTCAACACAAAACATGTAGGCGTCAACCTGTTTATATACTATAGGATTCTAGATAGTAAGTGTTCGAATTGTGGAGAGTTTTAAAAGATAACTTCAAATTATTGCATGTTGCAGTCATAGATTTTACTTCGAAATATTGAGTGTACCGAAACATATTGTTTTAGATCGAAAAATCAAGAGTTTTTCTAGGGGCTGAGCATATACTTCGAATAAGTGAGAGGTTCGTATTATCGAAAGTTCGAATTACCGAGAGTCGACTGTATATGTATATTTATTTATATACAGGTACGTTTTTTCATTAATATAACGATAAATTTATTTATTGAGATTACACTTGATATTCGTTGAAGAAGTAAATAATTTTTCACCTTGCAATAACTCCTTTCCTGTCTTTCCATCTTACGTATTTAAAAGTATTTTTTTTATTAAATTTATTTGCAAAACTCCCCATACACCACGTTGCATAACATAAGGCTTACTAACGTAAGTGGCAGCATCATTATAAAATTTATAACAAAACTAAAAATACATTTAAGTGACAAATATTCAATAAAAGGAAATGATGAAATACGCAAAGAAAGGGAGGTACATATAAAACTTTGAAAATCTAAACATTATACAAATTTTCTTATGTCATTAAGAATTTCAGTACAATTAACCAACAAAGACAAAACAGGTGTCCAAGAAATACCTAAGTGTTTCCACTCCTTTTTAAAGGTTTCTTTTTTACAAAAACATATAATACAGTACAACAAAACATGTTCCGCGGTTTCAGAATCCAGACCACAAGAACAAATACCATTACCAATTACATCAAGCCTAGATAAATAGTGAAACGTATTAAAGTCACGTTGAGGTAGTTATCAATTAAATAGGGTGTCTTTAGTTTGCTGCGGGGTAATTTAGGTTTTTTGTTCGAGGAGATTGGTAAAAACATCATTTAAAAGAGAATATTAAGAAGCACAACTGGAGAAATATAAACAATAATTTTAAGAAAAACAAAAAATTAAGGAGAAAACCCAATAAACAAAGAACAATAATAACGCACGAAATTATTCTAGAAGATATTTTTTAAATAAGAAAGCAATTCAAATTAAATAAATATTGTTTAATACTTCTGTGTTTTTTTTCATGTCCTTTTATATATATATTAAATTTCTTATATATATATATATTATATATATATATATATATATATATAAGGAAGGGCGTTAACCTCAGCCTTAAAACCCAGCATAACTTAAGACCTCAGACATACTTAAAAATAGTAAATAACTCATTGAACAAATTAAAGATAAAAATATTTTTTCAGTATATAGTTCAGATTTTGAAGATCTTTCTAACTCTATTAATATTGATGATATGATTAAAAAACTTGTAAAATTACATAAAGATAATTTATTTAAAAAATGTCAAGTATGATGGATTTGGTTCTCTACTTAGGTTAGTTCTAAAAAAAACTATGTATATCATAATGGTAAATATCAACACATTAAAGATTTGCCACAAGGTGGCCCAGCTAGCAACTGTCTTGCCAATTTATATTTACATTATTTTGAAAATATTTTCATTGGCAACTCAGAATATTACATTTGTATCTATATAGAAGATATAATGATTTTTCTCATGCAAGACAACTTTAAACCTAAAATTAATTTTTATTCACAATATCTTAACTTAATTCAGACAAATAGTATATAGAAATTAAATTAAAAGATAATAAAATAGTTACTAATATTTATGATAAACTAGAAGACTAATTTCAATTTCATAACAGTACCACATTGAGAGAGTAATGTGCATGGTTTTATATTCAGAGATATTGTTATTAATTGCACACAACGCAATAAATTTCTAGTTTCAAATAAATCAGTAAACATAAAAAAAAAATTATGAACATTTTACTGAGTACTATTTAATTCAAAAATACCCAATTAATTTTATTAATAGATGTTTGAATAAAGAAATTCTAAATAGTAAGAATTAAATTTCCATAGTTTATCTCAACAGGTTATTAATATAAAGTTATTATTCTTCCTAGATAGATATAGGTACACCTCCAAATTCTAATTTTAGATAAAATTATTTGTTCTATTAGTTTTTTTTTAAATTTATTATTTTTTAAATCATTTTAACTTAGTGTCCCTAAGATAATGGTAGCATGTTTTCAATTCTGAATGTATTATTTCTATTATGTTCATACTTTTGCTAAGTGCTACTTTTTTACCATTGCTATGCTTTGAATTTTTATTTGGGTCCAGAATCTGGCAAATCATTGTTTATTGTACTCAGATTTAGCACGGAATCTGCATTTTTGAATGCAATTTTGAGGTAAGTTACATTTTTCTCATAGTGGATTTAGTTTTTTATCCATTATTTTCAATAGGTTTTTGCTCTGTATTATTAACAGAAAGGAGGAAGGTTGGCTTACCACAAAACATGTTCAACCCCACTTTTATATAAATTATTATATT
>BMAO01025208.1:0-21143 GCA_019973975.1 Trichonephila clavata
TTGAATTCCAGGTCTTTCAAATGGAATTATGGATTCTCAAACACGTTACGAAATTGAAAAGGTAATTCTTTCGTATGATTGATGGTAATTTTATCATTATTTTAATTTTTTAATTGCGTTCCTGATGGCTTGCCTTGACTGACTTTTGACTATGATATATGATGTCTTTATGATATGCAAGTTATATGGTATGTATTTATGATATGTTTGTTTTGATAATCAATACGGACAACGGATCTAATAAGAGCTTTTATAATTATCCTAAGAGTTTGTGAAATCATAAGCTTATGAAAACGAAACTCAAAGTACGCCAAATATGATATTAACACTAAATGTATTATCATAAAATAAAGAGAACATAAATTTAGGGAAACTTATTACCAATTTTATAGCAAGAGTGGCTACATTTAAGATTAATGTCACTTTCATATGTAAGACTCTACTTGTGTCCATTATAAAGTTATTTGAAAGTATTATTCTTCATAAAAATGTATTAATGAATTCCTTTTATTAGTATGCATTTCTTACTTAAAGTTTTTCATTTGAAAAAATAGATCAAACAATATCAAATCTAAGCAAAAACCTTTTTAGAGAATGGACATACTTATAAAGCTTATAAAATATATGTCTCAAAATCACTTTAATTATAAATTATTTCATGAAATTTGTGACAGAATAATTAGTAGTATGTTATTAAATATTTTATCTCTGCACAATAAGCAAACAAATCAAGAAAAATATATGTAAATTACTTTAATTTAGAGAAGAAGAAACTTAACACTGTCGAGATGATAATAGCAATCTGAGAAACCACGATTTTGAAAATTATTACGCTTCAGTAATTGCAATAATTATTCTACCACCTAAGATATTAACACTTCGTTGAAAGATATTTCCATTCTATGAAAGCAACAATTTATGTAAAATGTTTATACATTTCTTTAATTTCTAAAAAGAGAAATCAAATATGGCGGTAACTTGAGAAGTTTAGGCATTGAAAATGATTACCCGTCAAATATTATAATAATTTCCAATATTAAAATGGCGTGATCGATGAATCGATGAAAGACATCGATTTAGAACTCCATTAAAGTTCATTAGCGCTAATCCGTAAATGAAGCTCTCTCGAACGTTCGGTAATTAGCTCTAAAGGGTAATAAAACTTTCTCGTTCTAATATCGGACGTTAAAAGTGAACGCGACGATTAAATTACAAGAATTGCAAATGAGAGTTCTGAATAATTGGCTTTTGTCAGATTTCTATATACTGAAAGTCATGAATTAAATAGCAAAAAAAAGCTTTTTGCGAATTTAACAAATTTAAAAAAAATCTTTTTTGTGCATTTGGAAACATTGCTAGTTGAGTCTTAATCAAATATGAAAATGAAGTCTAAGGAATCTTTGGTTTATAATAGAGCAAAATAATCAAGTTAAAACTTGAATAAAATGTTATATATTGAAAGAAGGTTAATAACTTTGTTAAAAACAAAAATTATAATACAGATTGTAATATTTTATGATTTTTACTATGCGTAAGGACTCTGAAATTTAAAAAAAAATGTTACAAGAAATCAATCCGTTTCCTTATAATATCCTATACTCTCTTTCAAAGCATTCCATAAATAATAAACTCAAATTTATTTCAAAAATGTAAAGTAAAATAATGTTTATCATCAACTCAGAGAATATTTTTCATTGAGAAAAAATATTGCATTGAAGGCGAATCTTAAAAGTAAATGTTGAAATAACTCCAATGTAATACTGGAAAGTAAGAAATTAACTGTAATGTGTAATGATATTAATTCGGTGACTCACTGAGAAAATCTCCAGTAAGTAGATCATAATTGTACGTGTTTACATTTATACAACCTCTGACAATAAAGTTCAGTGAATTAAGTCAGAATAGCTAATATGGTAACACTGGCGAAACAAAAAGCTGCACATGCGTAGTGGTAGGTATTGACTGTTTGCCCCAACCGCTATTTAGATGAGAGCCGTTTGTGTTTCGTGTAACACTTGTTTTACAAAGTTCTTGTTCAGTGTGTTGGTTCTTAACTGAGAACAGAAAAATGAAGAAGCAAAATATCAATTTAAAGTTTTGTTTTAAGTTTGCAAGACACAGAAGGAAACTTACGCGATGTCGGTAGGAGTTCATGAAAATCAAGCACTTTTCATGAAGTTTGCTTACGTGTGTTTCGCCTGTTTTCGAGAAGGCCAGGAAAGTGTTTCTGACAAAACCCGTAGCGGAAGCCCGGTAACCTCCGACAGAGACGAAAGTATTGAAAAAGTGAGGAAATTAATCACAAAAGATCGTCGATTAACTGTGCGCATGATAGTTAATGAGCTGCAGCTTAACCGTAAATCCGTGGACAAATCGTTACCCAGTACGTATAAGGTTCGTAGTATTTTGTTCACAGCAATGCTCACCATCACACAGCCAATATCGTCAAACAGTTCTTGACCAAAAGAAGGGGGCAAATCGAACATCCCCATTCTCGCCAGATCTCAATCCTCCAGACTTTTCCCTATTCTCACGACTCAAACTCGCTTTGAAAGGAAAGAAATTTGACGATATTTCTGACATCCAACAAAACGTGACGAGGCTTTTGAACTCCGTCCAAAAAGAAGACTTATTACAAAGTTTCTAGGACATGTATACCAGATCTCAGCGGTGAATAGTTATGCGAGGTGATTATTTTGCAAGACAATAAGTTAACTTTCTTTAATATTTCATCTGCGTTAACATTACAGGACTATGAACCGAACTTTATTGTCAGAAGTTGTATTTTATGTTCGTCTACACTATGGTTTCTGATTTCCTGATTTTTCCTTTCCCGGTAACGTAATTGAAGTTCCCAGGAATCCCGGAAACTCATCAAAATTTTAAAATACTTAAAAACATGTTATATTAAAATAATATAATAATTATATAAAATAAGAAAAATGCCGTTTTTGTTTCAATTTTCGGTTCAGCTGCGACTGATTAGTTTTCAAATTTTTAAACTCTTGTGTTTGTGATAAAAACTAAAAATGTATGTCATAGAACTATTAATACAACAGAAAAAGGTTTAATAGAGTAATTAGTATATCAAATGTATTTTCATCCATGATCCCTGAAAAATTAGTGTAATTTTTTGAGGCAGATATATATATATATATATATATATATATATATATATATATATATATATATATATATATATAAATTTTAAAATTTGCCTTTGTACTCCTATGAAATCCCTCAGATGTTTTGATAAAAAAACTTTCAAATTTAGTTAGTAACGAAATCTGAAGAAAGAAACATTTTAAAGGAATAAACAATTATTCTAAAGAAAAAAATTATTACAAATTAAATGCAAATGAATTTACTTAGTTTATAGTATAAATATGTCACACTATTTTTATTTTGCAGATGCTGTTACAGCCTCATTTTTTTTTACTTCCAACTATACAATATACACAGAAATACCTGTACCCAAATTAAAAGTTGCAATTTTTTAACGAAATTTATCACTTTTAACACTAAAAATGATAAATTGAAAAAATGTTAAACTTTAAAAATTTATAAATTCTATAAATTAAAATAGCGAAAAAATTCAAATTTACAAAATAATTACTAAAATTAATATGTCTTTTCTAACTCACATACGTTTAAAAACTAATCAGTAGAAGCTGAATCAGTTGTTTCTCTAATATTGCTACTAACGCCCGTATTCACCACTAACCTGACCACCGGTTAGAGGAAGGAAACCTGGGTTCGCCGAAAGTGCAATTCACCATCGCAAGTTAATAACTTAACTCCGGTCAGGTCAGAAATTCTAACCTGGGTCACAGTTAGTTTTAACCACGCATGCGCAGTATGCGAGTTTTCGAGTGTTTACAGTTATGAAGCTGTTTGAGTTCGGATTTTTTCAACTCTTATGATGAATTTTTTGAAATTTCCCCAATTTCGCAGCTACTTTATTCAAAGTATTCTACATTATCCAGAAGAGAGAGGATATTAAAGAAAAAAGAAATAATGTATGTATGTGAAGAAATGGACGGCTAAGAGTTTCTCAAAACGGAATGTAAATCTGATTTTTTGTTTTTGTTTTTATAATTAATTATTACAAATTAATAGAAATTTTTCTTGAAGTGATGCTATACTAACATAAAGTTAGAAAACATAATTATCTTTCTGTTGGCTGTTTAATATAAGAAGCTTGTAACATAAATGACATGTTGAATTGGTCAGCAAGAATTAGCATTCTAATAGCAAGGAAAAACATTGTGATCTTATGAGATTTATATGTGTTACGGACCATTGCGTCATCCCATCTCACCTCACCCCTCTTGTACGGAGAAATGAACAACCCCTTTTTGTGTACTTTGTTTTTTGTTTCTTCTCTCTGTGTAGTAGTTGTTCGTTCGAGTTTGAATAAAATCGTAATGCATTGGTAAAAATTCGTCGAATCGTTATTTGGCAATTAAAATTATTCCTGAGCCTTCGACGTATGTGCAAAGTTTGTACATAAAAAATGGTTCGCCTTGCGGAGTATTATTAAATCGCCAGAACCTGTGGATTTGTGGATTTTGAAGATATTTAAGAAATCTTTTCTTTGGTTTCATTGCTTTGAATGCGTCATGGCGAAAGGCGTTAAAATTCTCGAAAGGAAGTTCTGCGACATCGAAAAACAGTTGAGTGCATTTATCGCATTTGTGGACACTTTCGTTGAAGATGACAAAGAAGTGTTATCTTTCAAATTAAGTCAATTTGATAGACTTAATGCAAAATATGAATCAGTTAAAGAAGAAATTTTCACTTCTTTATCAGATATAGATTTTAAAATTTCGATGGAAAAATTACCATTTGCAATGAACACATTGAGAAACTCGAGGTAAGACTTAAATCTTTGAATTTAAAATATAGTAAAAATAATAATGAAACTGGTTCAAATGCTGTGTCTAATGTTGTCAAACCGTGCTTTAGATTACCAGAATTATCGCTTCCACAGTTTAATGGGGACATAGAAAAATGGTTTATTTTTAAAGAGCAATTCAAACAAATAATTGAAAATTGTGGTTTAAATGATAAACAAAAATTGCAATATTTACAATCGTGTTTAATAGGAATTGCAAAACATGTCCAAACTGTGGATGACACATATGATTCGTTGTTTCTGGCTCTAGAGCAGAGGTTTGAAAACAAAAGACTAATAATAAACAAACATATAAATGCTTTGTTGATGTTAAAATATGAAAAATTTAGAGGTGATTCAAATGTTGAGTTAAGAAATTTGGTTGACACTTGTACTAAACATTTGAGAGCATTAAAATTGCTAAATATTGAGCATAGTACATTTTCAGAATTGTTGTTGATACAATTAGTTATGCAGGTTTTGGATACTGAGACAAAGCGTCTTTTCGAAATGACCTTGGAGAGTAAGGTCATTCCTAAGTGGGATGATTTTTTGGCTTTTTTGAATAAACGTTGTTTATTTTTAGAAAACCTGCCATCCGCAGGAACAAAAGGTAAACAAAATTTTAAAGACTCTCCACGTCACAAAAGCTTCATATTGCATACAGATGCAAATGTTGACAAAAAATGTAAGCTTTGTTCTTTGAACAATGACCTGTATAACTGTGATAAATTTAAAAATATGCCTGTTAGAGAGAGGTATAATATTGTTAAATCTTTGAATTTATGTTTAAAATGCTTGAAACCAAACCATACGGTATCACAATGTAAATCTAAGTATATTTGTTTTTGCAAAAAGAACCACAATCAGTTGTTACATTTTGTTAATGTAAAAAATCAGGAGATGCAAAACTTTGAGTCATCCCAACCAGAAACCAGGCGCCAAGATGACGTCATCGAACCAATTTGTTTTCAAAATTCTAGTATAACAAATAATCAAAATAAAACAGATATGAATTCTTTTAATCTTCCGAGTGCTCAAAACAACATTGTTAAAGGTCAGGTTTCGGAAGTGAACATGAGTGTTTCCGCATCCCAGAAACGTAAAAAATGATACTATTTTATCGACTTGTATTATTTATGTTGAAAATTCTGTTGGGGAAAAAGTTCCTTTACGCGTCCTAGCAGACAGCGGATCACAAGTTTCTCTGTTGAGGTCGAGCACGGCAGATTTCTTGAATTTGCGTAAATTAAAAACTGATATGTCGGTCTCTGGTTTGGGTGGTTCGAACGTTAATATAAAATCAAAAATCAAAGGAGTAATTTCAAATGGTTCTAGATCATATAAACGTGTTGTGGATTTTCATGTTGTACCCAAAATTACTAATATGATACCTGTTAATTCCTTTGATATATCACATATTGTGTTTCCAAGCAATGTACATCTAGCAGACCCCACTTTTAATACTAGTAATTCTATCGATGCCTTATTATCAGCAGATATTTTCTTTGATATTTTGAAAGATGGTAAATACAAATTAGATAATGGTAATTTGATCTTACAAAATACTGAATTTGGCTATATAATTAGTGGTAACACCTCGAGGTTCTCAAGTGGCTCATTGCATTGTGGTTTAATCACAAAAGACTTTGAAACTTTAAATGATACTTTAAAATCATTCTGGGAAACAGAAGAAATTGTACCACCAAATTTGTTAGTGATGAACTTAAGAAATGCGATGAACATTTTTTGAAAACTATGGCGAGGGACACTAACGGACGTTTTTGCGTCGAGATGCCATGAAAGACAATGACATTGAACTGGGGCAGTCAAAGTCTACTGGTATTCGCAGATTAGAATTGTTGAAAGACGTGCCCACGGAAAACAAGGAGTTCCTCTTCAATGAAAATGATGAGTTAGTAAAGACCTTGGGATTGTCGTGGAGACCTAGAGAGGACACCTTCATGTATCAGATGAATTTGCAAGAGGGTCCAGTTACTATTACTAAAAGATCCGTCTTGTCATTTATCCCAAATTGTACGATCCCCTAGGTATGCTTCAACCGATAATCATAAAGGTCAAAATGATGATTCAAAAATTTGGCTATTAAAAATTGACTGGGATCAAAACTTGCCTCGTCAAGAAATTGAAAACTTCCAGAGATACGTGGCCGAGCTGCATCAATTGAAGGATTTGAAATTACCTCGGTGCATTTTACTGAAAGATTCTGTTGCAGTTCACCTTATTGAATTTGCAGATGCATCAGCCCAAGCTTATGGTGCATGCCTATACATAAAATCTGAGAATGCCAATGAAACTCAGATAAGATTACTCTGCAGCAAAACTCGCGTCGCCATACTCAAGACTTTGTCATTACCTAGGCTCGAACTGCTTGCTGCGACATTGTTGTCGAAATTGACCTCAAAGATTATTAAAATTATTGATTTAGAATTTGATGAAGTTCATCTTTTTTCGGACTCGAAAGTTGTTTTGGACTGGATCCAAATGCAACCACACCTTCTAAAAGTATTTGTGGCAAACCGAGTTTCTTTAATTCATGAATTGACTGAAACCTTTTCCTGGCACCATGTAAAAACCAAGGAGAACCCAGCTGATTTGATTTTAAGAGGTGCAACTAAGTTGCAGCTTCAAGACGAACTTTGGTGGACAGGTCCTTCCTTTTTGAAGGACAAAACTTTGAACTCAGACTCTGTCGTTTCGCAGAAAGACGACAACTTTTTCGAAGAACTTAAAAACCCTAATATTGTATACTCAATCATAACTCATGCAGGTCCATCTGTATTCCTTGATAATTGTTTAAATATTACAAATAGTTTTACTAAACTTGCTCGGATTGTGAGTTATATTTTCAGGTTCTATTTCAATTGTAAGTATCCTGCTTCTAAACAGTTTGGTGTTTTCACAAATCAAGAACTGGAAAGAGCTACAGCTGCTTTAATTAAACCATTTCAAAAGGAAGTTTTTTTGAAGAAATTAAATGTTTGGCTGCAGGTAAGGAAATTCCTACGACAAGCAAGTTAATATTTTTAAATGTTTTCTTGGATGGAAAAGGTCTTCTCAGAGTTGGGGGAAGATTGGTAAATTCCAATATGGTCATTTAGCTGTAAATTTCCAATTGTTCTACCTTATACTCATAAATTTTCCAAATTAATTATGTTGTACTATCACTTAAAAAACTTACATGTTGGCCCTCAGGTACTTGTATCCTTTGTTCGGCAGAAATTCTGGATTCTAAATGGCAGATCTCTAGCTCGTAAAATTACTCACGAATGTGTTACTTGCTTCAAAATTAAACCTAAACTTTGCGAGCAATTGATGGGTTCACTTCCAAGTGAACGTGTAAACCAGGGGTTTGTCTTTAATTGCTGTGGGATCGACTTTCTAGAGCCCTTCTGTATTAAATATAAGGGGCAACGAAAGAGTGTTTATCATAAAATATATGTAACCATTTTTGTTTGTTTTGTTACCCGAGCCACTCATTTTGAAATTATTACGGATTTAACGACTGGCGCCTTTATAGCCACGTTAAAAAGGTTCTTTGCTCGACGTGGAATTAGCAAAACACTTTTCACAGACAATGCTAAAACGTTTGTTGGGGCTCAACGAGAGCTAAGAAGCTTGTACCAGATGGTATGTAACCCAAATGAAGAGTTGGCAACATATTATGCATCAGAGAATATTAATTGGAACTTTTCTCCTCCCAGAGCACCTAACTTTGGAGGGCTCTGGGAGGCGGGAGTCAAATCCTTTAAATATCATTTTAAAAGAGTTGTTGGAGATGCCAAGCTAACATTTGAGGAATTTAGTACTGTCATGAATCAAGTAGAGGCAATTTTAAACTCACGCCCTATCTGTCCATTGTCTAATGACCCGGATGACTGTGAAAGCCTCACACCTGGTCATTTCTTAATTGGAAGACCTTTAAATGCTATTCCTGAGCCTAGTTTGATTGATTTAGAGATAAATAGATTGGATAAGTGGCAAAGGTTGACAAAAATGGTACAAATTATTTGGGTCAAATGGCATCGAGATTATCTTTCTAACCTACAGCAAAGAACAAAATGGTTAGTTAAACAAAACAATGTTAATGTAGGAACACTAGTGTTATTAAAAGAAGATAATATGCCTACGTGCAAATGGTGCTTAGGCAGAATCACGGAAGTCATACCTGGTTCAGATGGCCTGGTACATGTATTGAAAGTAAAAATAAAAGATAAAATTTTGAAAAGGTCTATCAATAGCATCGCAATTCTGCCTGTAGCAAATTTAATATCTCTGTATAATTGTATATATATTTTTTTTTTGCTTATTATTTTTGATATTTGTTGTATTTGTATTTGTTATTTTGATATTTGTGCATATTTTGAATTATTTAGCTTTGTATATTGTAAAAAATTGTGTTTATTGATAATTTGTAACAGTCCACTTCTATATTGATGTATGGTTGAAATTTGTTATTTCAACGTGGGGCGGGATGTTACGGACCATTGCGTCATCCCTTCTCACCTCACCCCTCTTGTACGGAGAAATGGAACCCCCCCCTTTTTGTGTACTTTGTTTTTTGTTTCTTCTCTCTGTGTAGTAGTTGTTCGTTCGAGTTTGAATAAAGTCGTAATGCATTGGTAAAAATTCGTCGAATCGTTATTTGGCGATTAAAATTATTCCTGAGCCTTCGACGTATGTGCAAAGTTTGTACAATATGTGTAAGATGCTTTTTATTTTTTATTTCCTAATATTAATTATTTGACTTGGACATTTGTGCTTCTATGCTTTTGTGGTATTATCTAGAAACATTCTCTGAATCCGCAGCTGATGCTAAATTTGGTGTCTAGATTTCTTATAATCAATAGTAACTATGAGCCAGCATTGTCTGAAGTAATTTCTGATTACCTACATAAATACTGATTTTTTTGCAGATGTTCAATATTAAATAAACATCAAATGTTTACATTTTACCTTGGATATTCTGATCAATATTTGTTGCAAACCTAAGCACTGCATTCTATGTAGTGTATATATCAGTATTTTCAGCAACAATGCAGCCTGTCTTTCTTTAAAAACAAATCAGTTGTATAAAGACTACCATCTACTAGGAGATAAAGATCTGTTTTCCAAATCCTTATTTCCTACATAGAGTTCACAAACATATTATACAGATCAAACAGAAAAAAAATCACAACTATTGATAGTCAATGATATATATAAATACATATATAATATTCACATTCTTACATATATTCTAAAACCGTTCAATATTTTCAAAGCAAAATTTTCCCAAATTATCATATATTAAAATAAAGAAATCTTCACCTTTGATTGTGATTAATAAAATTTACTTCATATATTAAAAAAAAAGGTATTTAGGTAAACATTTAAAGCAAATCCAGAAATATATTAATGAAATAGAAGCTGCTTACATCATGCATTACATGACTGACCATGAAAAATTAGTTTGCTTATACCGAGAAATTAGTTTGTAATTTGAAAAACTAGCAAAATGAAACAATTTGAATCTTTATTTTGAAATAAAAAGTAGATTGATTTACATACCTTCCAACGAAACTGCACAACTTTAGCAAAGTTAAAATTTAAAAAAAAAACTAAAATTGCTTAGAGCATCTGTATAAAATGTAAACAACAAATGTTCTAGTTTCAACATGTAACTTGCTTATTTAGTTAGATATATATAAAACAAATTACCCATTAGTGACATTCCTAGATAGTTATTTAAATTATATTTTGTTTCAAGTATAATAAACTGCATGCGTTGACAAGAAACACTATTGAATAGAAGTATGACAACCTCAAAAGAAGTTTTCTGTGCCTAATTAACTGATTTGAACTGTCAATTGAGCGAGTATCAGCAGTAATTGTTGCTTATTGTGTTCTTCACAACTTATGTGTGTGTCTAGGTAAGAATGCTCTGTAATTTAGTTACATGTCAAGACTTTGTTAACTTCCAATGTATATAAATTTAAATAATCACATCTTTTATCATGTTTAATGTTTACATTTACAAATTCTTACATGTATATTGCATGAATTCTACTTAGTTTCAAATTTTACAAAATACTCATAAAAAAACATACTGAACATAATTCTAAAAAATCGAAGAGTAAAATGTGAAATAATTTCAAAATTTTTCACATAAATGTTGAATACTTAAAATTTTTAAGAATATACCGCAAAAATATTAATTTCAGAAGAAATGTTTGCATTTTACACAGGACATTATGAAACAGACTGGGATGAAAGTACACCTGTATTCTTGTTATACTTTTCTCGAGAAAAAAAAATTGTGAGTCACAAAACATTTTAATACAGTCCAGTTGTTGTCAAAATATTTGAATATATTTCTCTTACATATATACTACCTTAGATTTTTCTCAAATCCTCACTTATGACAACTGAATCAATTTTATTACAGTGTTTGTACTTTTCCATATTCTGTAATAACTGGATCGTTATATTTGATTTAATAATACTGGTCATTTTGATTTTCCATAGGAAAACCATTAAAATTTTTGCTGCCCCCTAACTTCTTTTTTGAGATACAAGCACTCTCACTATCTTCATCCTATACTAATTGATAATGAACTGTTTCAGTTTGAAATATCACTCTTTCTAAATGCATTCATATCATAAGAGAGAATAAGAGAAAAGACATAAGAGACATAAGAGAAAATGTATCCATGTGAAGCAGTCATATTGAAAAATCAATGTTTTTTTGTGTTATGTTTTTTTAGGACCAAAATAAAAATCTACAAAAATTTAAGCAAAAGTTCCCTTAAAATTAATTTTTTTTTCATGATTGAAGTTTGCCTAAATATATTATAATTTGATATATATAATTAAAACATGTTATAAAATCTAGACTTTTGGGACTCATGAACATTTTACAGATATATATATGTTGGAAAAGATGTTCCATCAACTCATACACTAAATAGCTAAATTTAAAAATGCATTCACATAGTTACACGCAGGAAAATAATACGAGAATTGTTATTATTATTATTTTGATAAAATAGTAAGAACCATGCTGATATTTATGAGATTTACTTAATACATAGCTTCAACGTATTCCAAATCATATTACTTATATTGTTTATCATTTAATATACTATTGTAGGGGATTTCGAACCACCTGCAGATCCCCAGATTGAAGCTTTAGTACTACATTTAGAGCTGAAAAACGAAGATTCAACACCAAGCATTGAAGGAAGACCTCGTTGCCCAGCTGATTTTGTCAAATGAAATGTCGTCACAAATTATTTCTCTGATTAATTAATTTTTTGTACTTTTATAAAAATCAAAATTTTTGTAAATAAAAATAAATTACCACAAATTTTTGTAATAAAAGTTATTTATTCTATATTTATATTATGATTTTGAAAAAAATTGAAGATAATCTTTCAATGTAGCCTATAATTTCTCCTGCAACTCATTTTTAGCTACTTCCATCTTTCTTCAATCTCCATATATTTTATAAATTGCTGATGCTCAGCTTTTATGCAAGCAGCAGTGGAGGAGCTGTTGGCTTTTTGGCATGTTTCCTGAACATGTCAAGGTGTTTTTGAGAGTTCTGGCTGTCTTTGGAGTTGCCTTTATATTGACTGAATCTTTTATATAATTTTCTTTATTCCTGCATTTTGAATCCGTTAAATAAAAAATAGCATGTTTAATAAGAATACAAACTAGTTCTTAAATTAAAAAAAAACTATTAATATCTGCTGGGCTATGTAAAAGAATTCCTTTTGTTTCAGATAAGTAATACCAATTTGTGTCTTGATTCAATAAATTAAAAGTTTATTATTTAAACTACTTAATAACAGCAGTTTGTTTTATACTAAGCTGCTTGATGGATTTAAAAGTAAATGATTACTTGGATCAAAATTATGGGGAAAGCAAAAATGATTTAAATACTTTTTTAAAAAAAACCGTTTATTAAAACATAAGTTGTTTTCTTTTTTTATATTAACTTCATAAACTTATTTTTACATGATAATCTGACCATGTTTGTAAGGAAAATGTTATCATCAAAAATCAGAAAAAGCAATAAAAATTATTATCTTTTGGTACCCCAACAGTTCATTTCCACAAATAATCAAATATTTTTATCTAATCCATTTGTCGTAATTCATGTCTAATTTGTCTAATCCATTTGTTGTTTTGATAAATTTTATATTCATGCATTTGAATAATAAAACATAGAAGTTGACACGTTAAGTATTCTTGAGATTCTATTTGAAAGAAAAATATTATGACTTGTAGTATAGGTAGAAGAAAGTTTTGTTTACTTCATCTCTACTGGATCAGTTACACATCTACAGCAAACTTTCTCTTTAATATTTTTTTAATATTACATAATACTATTTAATGGGTAGTTTAAAAGAAACTTATGAAACATTTCAAAACAATATTTTAATTTTTAAGAACAAGTATGGTTCCTCTTTAGTGAGACAGTCTCCTTGGGGAGGGAGCATTAATTAACAGCTTTCAATTTTTTATTGGCTAAGATTTAATTAAAATATGTAATAACTCTAGAGAGAAATTTGCTTACTTAAAATTTCGGTTTTGTCGGTGTCAAATGGCGTAGACATTGGCGACGTCAGTGTTGTTCCAAAAACCTCATCTCAAATCTGTTAACTAAATTTTTTACGATATTTCACCACACCTTGTTTTTCTACTTTCTTGACTAAAAGCGCTGTTTTTCCCCCATTTTTTTTTTAAATTTCCATAACATTGACGGAATTGTTTTGTCATTCGTGGATTCATTACTCCGTCAATGTCATTAAATTGCCGTGCTATTTCACTATATGCTTCGTTTTTTTAAAAACAACTAACCACATGTTTCTTTGTTTTCTTTAACATACAAGTGTTTCCTTTCTAAGTTGCGTAAAATAAACTTTGAAAGTATTCATTTTGAAGAATAAACATTGAAAAAGAAGAATATGCAACTTTTCCGATAGAAATTTAGTTCAGATCACGGAGAAATCAGCCGAAGTCACGGGGTTTACTTTGACCAATGAGAATCGACCAGTAACCCCAGGTTAGGAAACCCACAGTCAAGAAACCTGAGGTCGAAAAAGAGCCGTGAATTGAAGTTCTAACCTAGGGTTAGTTTTAACTTGACTGCCAGTTACTTGACTTCAGGTTTCATCGCTGGGTCAGGTTAGCGGTGAATACGAGCTTAAGAGATAAATATTAATATAAGTACTTGAAAATTTATTTTCTGCTGAAGTAACGATCACGTACGTTAAAAAATATTAATTATTGTAAGAGATTTTACTTGTACAACCGATTTCATGTTTATGAAATTGCTATATTATTGGTACATAAATATAAATAAATATCAATGTAAGAATCTCAAAGGAAAGTTTTGTTAAGAAAAATAATGAATAAGAAAATTTGTAATATTCCTTAAAAATATTCTCTCCCAAACCGTTCGGGGGTCATTCCTTTCTTCAAATTGCTGATTCAATGAAATAGATCACAATAAAGACAACTATTCGAAATTTTTTTAAAGAAAATAAAATAAAATAATAATTTTAAGTATTAGTACATACGTTATCCACATAAATCAAGACCTCGGAACTTTGATAAGATTGGTTGCTCTGGTAGGCTACCAAATGCGATTTCCTTAAAAACTAAAAAAATTTAGTTGACGAAGCGATGATCGATAGATAGACAGGAACTGATCAGGACAAAAATTGGAAGAATTCTCACCAGCCCTTCGTAAGCGTTACTCCTTCTTTTATTACACTCTTACCTCACTGCTGGGGTAACGAAAATTCCTCCTCCCATGAAGTTCGAGGTAAACGATCAAAAATTGCCACAATACGATCAGCTAAAACTTATATCCGACATTCAAATCCAAGTTCAAGTAAAAAATAGTTACCACATAGATTATTTAAGCTCCATTTCCTTTTCGTGAATTCCCGGGAATACAAAAAGTATAAGAAATATCTCAGGAAACAAAGAAACCCTAATCTACATGTTTCAGTCAGTTGAATGAATCAGGATGCTTTTGAATTGAAATATCCTTTCTATAATATATGACATCTAGTCATACTGAGTACTATTTTTTCAATTGCATTGCCCCTGACTTTTCTTGTGTTTAAATAAACAAAAGGAACAAATCTTCTTGGGGCATAGAAGGTACACAATTTCCCCGTCTGACATTTAAATTAGCAAGATAAAAGTAATTTGATTCATTTCAGAAGTTTGAATTAAGTATTTACAACAACAAAATTAACCTATGTTTGCATGATATATATATATATATATATAATGCGTTTTTAAAGTATATTAGAACAATTTTCCAGGTATTGATTTTCTGTTATGGACATTTTAGTGGAGTTCTGGATGGACTCTTTTAAGATGACAGGCATATTTGACCTGTTCTATCTTACTGTACATTTGTTTACTTTAAACAAGAGGTGAAATGCAATTCAGTATATAATAATAATTGTGTATACATTCATATATATATATATATATATATATATATATATATAAGTAATTGTATACATATATACATAAATAATTGTATACACACTCACACATATACTTATGAATATGATTGTGATTTATGGTATTCGATTATTCAAGCATTCGGGAATTGACAATGTTTAAGTAAATGATCTTTAAAGATATTAATTAGGCAGAAAATCATAAAGTGAATTGAAATTTTAAAACTATTCTTCCAGTGGTCATAAGTAGCAAATATAATAATGCAAATTATCAGCACGATTTGATGAGTAAAAATATATTTTATCAAAAATAATTATTTATTCTATATTTTTTAACGGATTAAAGAAATTCAAAATTTTAAGTATAGTAGTTCATTTTAATATTCAATCGTGGAAAATACGTAAATAGAAAGACTATGGAGTAACTAATTAAAGGAGAAATATTTAATATTTGGGCTTGATCTTCCTTAACCCAAAAGAGAAAATTAAAGATAAATACAGACTTAGCTTCTGATTGCATATGACAAATCTAAGGAATTTTTTTTTTACAAAACAACTGTGTGTTGTGAAGCAGATTTAGAGGAACATCACAAAAGAAGTATTCCTCGTCACTGAGATTAAGATTAATGAAATGTGCGGCAAAAAGATATAGAGCAACTATAATTCAAAGAAAACTAAGAAAATTCTGTAAAAATAAGTTGCTTTTACGATTTTATGATGATGCTGATGATATATATATATTTAAATATATATAAAATAAATCATACTATTATAATTAAGCAAATATTCGAAATCATATGAATCCTAGAGTACGACATCTCATTGCAAAATATCAATGGCGAATAAAAATAATGAAGATCCAACATTTTCAAATATATTTATATATATAGTTCTGATCTCTACCTTTACATACACTGAAAAAATATTTTACAAATACTACAACATCTTGATTAAATGCAAATATAATTTCTTGTTTTAAAAAAGTGAGAGAAAGTTTATATTTCCTCTTTATTTTTAAAACATCAGTATTCGAAAAAGAAAAAAATTCATATAATTTAATTAGTGATTTTTCTATCAAGTAGGAGCTTCTTTTAATTCAATTTAATTAAATTAGCATGGAGTAAATGCGCAAATTTTTTTTTATTTTTCATATTTGTGTGGTTTCAGATTCTAATTTAAACTTTTAAATTCTATGAGCCTCTTTTTAATATTAGTATTTTAATTTGAAATGAAAATTTTTTTTGAATGAAACATTAAAATTTAAGGCGAAAAACTGTATCTCATATTTATTTAAAAATATTTTTTTTAATTTCTTTTTCCATTCGACTTTTCCTGTTTACGAAAATATGAACAATGAACATTTATGGATGATTTCTTTTTTTCATATTCCAGTTTCAAATATTTCTGATTATTTCTCCGACATCATTAATTATAAAATTTTATAAAATCAAACTTTTAATATTTTTTTTAATATTTTTTCACTTTTAATATTTTTTTTCCAAATTTTAAGAGTAGACCACTTTAATTTACGATATCTATATGATACTCCGACTCTTCTAATGTTAAAGGCAAATTAAACTGAAAATTTGAAAAAACAAAGCACGATTGTTTAAAAAAGAGTTGCTGTAGTTTTTTTTTATTGATTTCGCACTTAGAAACATCAGAAAGGCTATTGGCTAAAACCATTTTTATATTATTTTAATTTTTTTTTCAAATCAAAAAAAATTAAATGCTTATTTTATTTTAAAAGCAGAGGTTTTAAATGCTGACTGACAACATAATCAATTTTTACTCAAATCACAATGCTAAGACAGCAAAAGACTAATCTCTTCAATAACATGTTATAATGTAACGTGTTAACCCATACATTTGGATAAGATGCAAGAAATATTTATTTTATGTTAAGCTTGTTCCACACATTCAATAATTATTAAAAAAAACTAAAATAAATGCCTGATGCGAAACAAATATTTTAACAGAAATAATTAGATAATAAAATTGTATGTAGTTTTCCTTAACTTAGGGTGCAAAAAGACAATTACTTCTGCAATATTTCTTCTTAATTATAATATCCTGTCCATAGGTATATCTTCAGCTCAACAATCTTTCTGGTTAAGAATGCCAGGAGAAACTATTGAATCTTTCTTAAATGATACATTACGTTACACATTTATATATCATTAATTTCAAATTTTACAATGTAACAGATGTATCTTATTGTTGTTGTAATCATTTGATACATTGAATAAACCATTATTTGCTAAAGATTCAAAAAACACACTTTTTACTCGCTATTTCTGAAGTTATTCACGTTGCAAAAATCAAACCACGAATCATTTTCCTTCCTGCAGAACAACGAAAAGTAAACCACTAATCTGTAAGTTCAAACACATAAGTAAAATACCTTGGCATTATTCCAAAAAACCTCATGTATTTACTTTTGTTTCCTTTCTAATTGAATAAAACGTCTACATTTGGATACGTTTAGAAGTCGCTGCAATGAATTATCAGAAGAAAGTACTTACATTAATTTTTCTTGAAGGAATAATAGAAAATAATCAAAACTCATTATCTAAAAAAACGCGTTAAAATATTTGAAATATTTACCTAGATATTGAGAGCCATATAACTTTTTTTTTCTTTAAGAGAAACTAATTTACAATAAAATATGACTTTTAAATTTAAGAATTATGTTCAAAGATAAAACTATGCATTATAGCATCAAGTTAAGCGCACAAAATAGAATTGGCATTATTCACATTTAAGGAAATTGACACGTAAACTTAAAACAATATGTATATATGCATACAATCGTATTTGATTACAATATATTAAAACAAAATTTCCTCTACTTTCATAAATAATCTGACTTTCCTTATTCTTTCTTTCGGTTAACAAATAAAAGTATGGTAAATACATTTTATTGGGTATAAAATTACTCAGAGCAATACTAAGACAATGCAAATCTGAGACAAAAGATTCTTTGTGGAATTCTAGAATTATGTTAGTAATTGATTCTGAATGAAAATGTGCATTGCAAAGACTTTCCGAATTTCCATTCGTCAAAGGGGAAAAAAAGACTTAATCAGCATCCCCGAGTTGTACAAAATTGCCTGATGAATGGTAATTATTGGATTTGTAATATATCAGCAAAAGAAATGTAACAAAAAAAGACGATGCCTTCTCAGAAAAAAAATGTCACTTTCGAAGATAACCGTTAATAAAGTGATAATGAAAGGGGCATTAGTAGGATGGTACGATGTTCCGAAAAAAATCGAGCAAATATATAGGAAAAAATAATTGCAAAGAAAAGAATTTAGTTCAGACGCCATAGAAGGGAAATGCTACTTTTCATTCTAATCAAAAACAAGAGAAATGAGTTCTGAACATTTGCTTTCTGAAAGAATCACGATGTAAGAGTTATGTAGATAAATTAATTTCAAAGTAGTAATCAAATTACCTTTGATTCTAATACTGTTATTATTTATATATGATAATAACTAAGTAAATATCATTTTTGTGATACAACTTCGCAAAGATTGCTGCTTGTTTTAAATTTAATTTCAAGATGCATTAATATATTCAAAATTGTTAAAAGAGACAAGTAAATTTAATTTATTATTTTAGAAGCTTTTAAATTTAGGAATGATTTTAATTCACTTTCCATCAGTTTTATTCAAATATGCTTTATTTATTTCATTTAAAAAACTCTTTTACAGTCCAATATCTTTATAACTTTTGTATACGTATATGCATAAAAAAAACCGCAATTTTTTTTTAAAAGGCTTTATTTCAGAACAGAGAAAAGTGACAAAAATTCCCTGATGTGACAGTGAGATCATTTCAGTTATAATATTACTTATGAAATACATGGACTGGGAATAATTTCTGCGCATGCTTGGAGATATAATAGAAGTAATATAAATACTGTATAAAACTAATCTTTTAAAAAGTTAATCATCATTCTTGGAAAAATTATACATAGCAATTGCATAAATTAGATATATCTTAGATAGATTCCTGAAGATATTCAGAAACATAATTATAGCTTGAATTTATTTTCATTGCCTACAGAAATAATCATTTAGAATAATTTTACTTACATTCAAAGCACATTTTTACTTAACCAATAAGTAACACTAGTTAAGTAGAGTCATATTTTAAGTGTGTATTAATTTAAAACACCATCTATTATAAGGAGGCATTTTATCTCACTGCATATGTATTTTATTACTATCTATATGTGAATATTCTACAAAATTAACAATCTTTTCTTTTTTTATAATACTGAATTTTCAGTCGTAAATTAATAATCTCTTAGATTGCATAAGAATCTTATAAATACAGACTATAATTAGCACAATTCAAATACTCAAATGTTTCTGAGTATTTGCTGAAAACAACTTCACAATATGTAGTGCTAGGGATAAATATATGATAATCACAATAACATTAGAACACCATATAAATAAATATTTGAATATTTCCCATTCCATGCTGTTAATCGTCTTAAATTTTTTAAATGCATATGTAAAACTTCATAAACATTCTTACGATTTCTTGTTAACTATTAAAAATTCACGTCACTTTTTTCATATAACCCATGTACTAATAGGTATTCCAATGTGGAATGCTAATCTCGTGATATAATTAATAACTGGAATAATATGTAGCTAATATCAATATATCACTTTTTATAATAATTTCATTTAATAAAATATATTTTGCCCCTCGCTTTATACTAGACTTGTATACTTATTGATGTATAAACATTTTCAAAGATACGGATCTCTTCCGACTAAATGTACAATTTGTATCCAGTCCCCAAAAGACAAGGTTTCGCAAGAGTTCGCTCTGCTAACTTCATCATCTCCACGGCTCAAAAGCGGGAACTGTACGCCGAAGTAAATTAAAACGCTTCCTTGCTTTTGCACCAGTGAAGGCGGGCACCCCATAAAGCTTTATTCCGAATAGAAAGACGGTTTTGGACAATTAGCTTCGTTACGAGGAAATTCTACGTATTATCCAGGATTCTCGCAGTTGCTAATGAGAAGTCGTGTCTTTCGCCTTATTGAGCTAATTATGTATGGTGGTTTATGGCATGGGGACGACTTAGACATCCATAGGAAGATAAGAAAGAAGGTAAAAATGAGTGCACAGTTTACTGGTGAAAAATTCATACGCATTCATGGCCACCACTTTACTGCTGTTGACACTATATTGACTCTTGGTACTTGAGGTTGCAATTTGGTAAGGAAGCGGGTGGTTGCAATTTTTTTCCCAAGTAAGTAACGTTTGTCGCGGAGGATAAGGTAGAAAAATTGTATCAGGCTTTGTAATTAGTTATTCCAGGACTTCTTATTATTTTCTGGCTTAATTAAGTTTTGTGACAGCGTTTTCTTGAAATAGCGCGATGACAATATTTTATGCATTTGCTTAAAATAAAGTGAATTTAGTTTTAGAAGTTTCTAATATATTTAAAGTTGTTACCCAAAATATTTGTTCCTAGCTATCCTAATTATCTAGTAGAGGGAATATTTATATGCTTATAGAATAATTTTGTATCATGCATTTGTGTTCAAATTTTTCACTTGATTTACAAGAAAATTAATCTTTCTTTAAACAGCAGTATTTCAAAAAGAACAAAATAAGGAGAGAAAAAAAATAAAGAAAACGCACTTTGTAAAATGTACACTCTAGTTTCGTTTGGATTCTAGAAATCTGTTAAACATGATTTCTGCTCTAAGGTA